>BMAC01001375.1:31789-71296 GCA_014905375.1 Phtheirospermum japonicum
TCCCTGGTAACAGGCTGGATCACTCTCAATGCAGGCACATGCAGCAGCACAAAGTACATTACCGCTCTGCAATTTTTTCCATTATGCGATCTATCTTCTGAGCTTCCCCTGGGAAGTCGGAACGCTTTAAGGAAATTCACGAATAGCAATGTCAAACTTCATTCCAGAAAATTTCATGGAATCCACAAATGCATGCATAAACAGCAAGAGGGAACTCCTCATGCTGGCCTAGGTTAATCTCCAATCATTGCCTGAAATCTTAAATTTAGTAAGATATTCTAGAACTATTGATCCGCGAAAGTATAAAATCCAAAAGCATAACCCGAAGATGGAGTGTCAAAAGAGCTCATGCTGCCAGCTAGTTCACCGAAACTGGGGTGAAATATCTTTGCAGGTGTTCTTCACTGGTTTTCCCCTTTTATTTGTTTGGATTATAAGCCTGCGAATCTACTCGCCGCACATACTCGGTCTGCCCCTAAATCTTTTTCCATATGGACCTCTCTCAGCAAGGCTCATACTCTGCTGCATTATTGGACAAATGGTAGTTTATGCGGTACTGCATACTCTGTGGTTATCCCCTTCGGGTCTATTAACACTACGCCCGCACCCATAGCCGAGGTTGCCGACAGAGCCATCGGTGTAAATCGTCCATTTCTTTGCCTCCTCGGGAGAGCTGGTCCATCTCCTGCATGAAGTCTGCCAATGCATGGGCCTTAATTGCTGTTCGCGCCTCAAAATTGAGATCGAACTCACTAAGCTCGATTATCTACTTCACCAAGCGTCCCGAAGCCTCCGGTTTATCCATGACTGCTTTTAGGGGTAGGTTAGTTCTGACCACCACGTTATGTGAGAGGAAATAGGGGCGGAGCTTGCGAGCCATTTCGACTAGAGCCAGCATGGCTCGTTCCACCTCTACGTACCGCAGCTCAGCATCATGCAAGATTTTACTCCAATAGTATACCGGTCTCTGCATCTTACCTTCTTCCCGGATCAGGACCGTGCTGATAGCTTGCTTTCACACGGATAAATACAAGATCAGGGGCTCTCCCTAAACAGGTTTGGAAAGCAATGACATCCCGAATAAGTCCTCTTTCAGCTTCTGAAATGCGTCCTGGCATTTTCCATCCCACTCGAACGGGGCTCTTTTCTGTAAGGCATAAAAAAATGGCAAACTCTTCTCAGCCGAGCGCGAATCGAACCTGCTCAGGGCTGCTATCCTCCTAGCCAAGCATTGCATTTCCTTGAAATATTTTGGGGTTTCATATTCATGATAGCCTTAATCTTCTCTGGATTCGCTTCTATCCCTTTTTCAGTGACCATATATCCCAAGAATTTTCCAGCTCTTACTCCAAACATGCACTTTTTGGGGTTGAACTTCATCTTATACTTCCTCAGTGTGTCGAAAGTTTCCTTCTGATCATCAACATGTGAAACTACTTTTACACTCTTCACTAGAGCCGGCAAATTTAGGCCCGCCCGATTTTAGCCGGGCTTGGGCCTTGGAATATCAGGCCCAGAAAAATCGGGCCGTTTTGGCCCGGCCCAACAGGCCCGATTTGGCGAGCCAGTCCGTCCCGTCCCGGCCCAATTTGGCCCGCAAAAATACACTAAATACTATATGATGGGCCGGGCTCGGGCCAACGAAATCACGGCCGATGGAATTTCGGCCCGACCCAATTTTTTGGCGGTTGGCCCGACGGGCTCGGGTTGGCTGGCCCGGCCCAGCCCATTGCCAGCTATACTCTTCACCAACATATCATCCACATAGACTTCCATATTGCGCCCGAGCTGATTTTTGAACATTTTGTTCACTAGTCGCTGGTACGTAGCACCCGCATTTTTAAGCCCGAAGGGCATGACCACATAGCAATAAGTTCCCTTCGACCTTATGAAACTAACTCGCTTTTGTTCCTCTCTGGATAACCTGATCTGGTGATATCCCTGCGAGGCGTCCATCATACTTAGCAGCTCACAACCTGATGTGGAATCGGACCAGCTGGTCTATCCTCGGTAGTGGATAGTGATCTTTAGGGCAAGTTTTGTTAAGATCGCAAAAGTCAATGCACATCCTCCAGTCCTCTTCCGTTTTCGGCACTAAGACTGCATTAGAGAGCCATTCCGGGAACTGTATTTTCCCAAAATGTGCCTAGCCTTGATCAGTTTATCCACCTCTGGCTTGATAATAGCTTCCTTTTCCGGACCAAAGTTACGCCTTTCTTTGCTTTACAGGTTTTATCATCGGGCTAATGTTGAGATGGTGCTCGGCTATTACAGGGTCTATCCCGACAAGATCCTGGGGAGACCAGGTGAAAATATATGTGTTGTTTCTGAGGCAGAGCTACCAAATCCACTAACACTTCAGGGCTGAGGGGTGTCCCCACGCCACAAGACTCGGCTGTCGTCTCCTGGGACTACCTCAATTGTCATTAACTTTTCCTCCCCTCTGACCTGGTTCAGGTCTGTGTGTCTTCTATCCTAACCCTTTTACATCTCCCCCCTCCTTCACTGCTCCGTAACACTATCTACGTATGTGCGTCTTGCCGTATACTGGTCTCCATGGACTTCCCCCACTCCATCTTGGGCAGGGAATTTTAATTTCATACGGTAGACCGAGATTACGGCTTGGAACTTGACTCAGTGATGGTCGCCCTAGCATGACATTATACGAGGAAGGTGCGTCCACCACCAGAAAGCGCACTGACCTGGTCTGTCTAAACGGGCCATCCCGTAACGTCACCAAGATATTCACCGCTCCAACGGTTTTAGGGCTCACCCTGCGAAGCCAACTAGCGACGTGGTGACTTCCTCCAAATCCATGTTTAAGTTCAGCTGTCAAAAACAGTCATAGAACATGAGATCGGCCGAACTACCCATGTACTGGTGGCCAGGGGCGTGTATCTATCAAAATGGGGTCGTTCCTCCAACTAGGTTAGTCCTGGGTTTCTTTATCGGATCCTGTCCTCCCTATCAAGTCGTTCCCTTCTCTTTTATCCATCTTCTTTGATCTTCAAGGCTTCCTCTAGATTAATGTACTTTTCTGACCAGTGACTGAAAAAATTCACCTATCCTGAGTCCCTGAGCCAAAGCATTAACCAAGAGCTCCTCAGACGCTGATGGCACTTCTAGCTTTGCATACTTGAATCGTTTAATGTATACTCGCAGATCTTCATTCTCCTTTTGTTTCAGACTGAATAACTCCAGCGGCATTTGCTGGTACTTCCTGTAGCTGGTGAATTGGTGCAAGAAGGCCGAGCTGAATTCGTCAAAGTTTCTTATAGAGCGCGGAGGCAATTGGCTGAACCAGAGTTGGGCTGACTTCATAAAGGTCATCGGGAAGACCCTGCACATGACGGCGTCAGAGAATTTATGCAAAGTAAGCCGCGATCTCAAATCGGCTTAGATGATCCCATGGGTCTGTTGTTTCGCTGTATTCAAAGCCCATGGACCGGTAAGAAGCCGGTAAATCATCGCGCATAACTGCCTCCGTAAACAGGGTGCCTCTTTGCGCTGGCACCGTGACCGTGCCCACAATCTTTCTCTTGACTTCCCTGACCTCCTTATGCAGGTTTTGCATCTGCTCAGTGAGGTCTGGGTTGATTTTGCTCGACGTTTCGCTTTCTGAAGCAGTGTAACTCTCTTCTTCTTCATGGAGGGAATTCTGGCCGTGCATCGGGTTGTTCATGGTGACTGAGCCGCCTTGGAAGGGGGTGATGAGAGCTCAATGAATTTTCTGTCCACATCTACTTCCACTTCCTTGCCGATGAGGTCGGATAATTGACTTAGAAAGGAATCATTGAGCAATCCACCATCAGGCTTGCGTGGTTCCACTAGGAGGGGGTTGCGCTACGCCTTGGTCTAGCTGCCGCCGACGGTCCCGCCGCCTCTGGTATACCCATTGGTGTGGCAGAGCTTGGCGTGTCACCCAGCTCCACCACCAAATTTCGCCGAAGCCCATCTGATGCCATGTTTTGTCTCACGTCTTAGCCTTATGCTTCCCACAGACGGCGCCAATTGTTTCACCCGAAAAATTTTCCGAGAGAGATTACACCTTCACCTGCAAATTTCCTGACCTGCTTTCCACAAAAACACGTTAAAAAGGACCCACCGGGGGTTTTCTGGTGGAAACCTCTCCGATGCTTAAGTCAGTAAGCGTTTTTATCGGGATAAAGTAAAGCAGGAGAAGAATGCTGGGAAAATCATACCTCTCTCAGCCTTGGGCCGAGATACTTATAGTTTTTGCGCCAGTGGGGACCCCTTTCGGGATCTCAGAAACAGAAAACCTGCGAATCTTAGGCCGTTATTCAAGGCCGACCTGACCTGGAAGCTTCTTTCCAGAAAACAGATCAAAGCTGTTCTCGTGCTTTCTCAATTTCTGACCTGACCTCTTGAATCCTTAGCAAGGCTGACTCGCACGTATTTGTCATGATTTTTTGTATATTTAGCTAGTGTTTTAGTTAGATTTGTTGTTAATTTTGGTATAAGTTGGATAGATTGAGTATATTTTCTTATTTATGTATCTCCGACTTATTTTAACATATTTTATGTTTATTTTAGGTATTTTGAAGTCTTTTGGTGTTAAGGTGGATGAATGTGGGTCCGCGAGTGGGGTTTCAAAGAAATTGGGCCCTGATTTGGTATATTACAGCTGACACTGGGTATGTCATCCACACTGGGTTACCCAGTGTCAGAACCCAGTGTTAGAAACTCTGGCAGAAAGATCCATCCGATCGGACTGGGAGACCATCCAATCGGATGTAAGCATTACAAACTCGGATTTTGTGGATGTTTTCAGTTACGAAAAGGGGTATTTGAAGGCTACAAAAGGCCAAGAACTCAGCCACATTTGGAAGAACCAGAGAAACCCATCCATAAACCAATAATCCCTCGTCCGGTTCGTGACAAACCGGGTCGAGAAGACAATCTCGAACCTCTTGGGGATGACAACCCATGAGTGTTCTTGAATCATTTTTCATTATATTTTCCCTTTTTCCAATTAAAACTTTAGTTTTAAGATTTTAGATAGATGTTAGATTGGCTATCGTTAATCGTTGGAATTGGAGGTTCGTGACAAGCTTCCAGAATTCCAGCGTGGTTCATCTTATCTTCGGAATAGCTGGAGTTGGCAAGAATTTCATCATAGTGATAAGCACTTTTCTCCAAATTTAGTAATCTCTAAACTTTGTTCTCATTGGTTCGTTTTGATTTTCAGTAATCTTGTTTGGATATTGTGTTTGGATTATTCGTTTGAATCGTTTATGTTTGGATTATTGTGAATCATTTGGTGAAGAATTGTTTTGATTAACTAGTTGATTTCTATTATCATGATTTGGATGTTTTGATTGGGTTTGTGATATTGGATTTATTGATGTTTGGGTAGTTAGGATTTACGGGCCTAGTGCTTGGAACCGTTTAGAACCATCGCTTGGAATTTTCAGGCGTTTAATCTACACGTTGGGATTGACAACCCCAACTCGTAGACTAAGTGTTTGATAAAATGCCCAAGTGGGTCGTGGAGATGATTCCAATGCCCTAGGACCCCCGTTTTATTAATCATTTAAAAAGCTTTTCAATTTTGTTTTAAACACTAGTACAAAAAACACACATTCTATAACAGAAGATCTAGAACGGATTTCTCGTCTACGTTCTAGAATGTCTGTCCGGTGGCATTTTCGTAATTAAAATCGTAATCCTAAAACGAATTTTAAAATGTACGTTCTGAAAATTTTGAGACTGACCACATTTAGAAGGTACTTTTAAATATACGTTCTAGTATGTGTCATATCTAGAACGTATATTGCAAGTACCTTCTGAACAAGGTATGAATAATAAAACACCCAGAACGTATAAATAATAATACCTTCTAAAGAATTAAAAACTCTAAAACGTATTATTATTTATACGTTCTAGATATTAAATACATAATTAAATAATTGGACTAAACAAATAATTAAATAATTGGACGAATTTTAGCCACACAACACAAACTCAAACCCTATCTCTCTCCCGACCCTCTTCCTCTCCCGACCCAGCAGCTGTAAATCATCTCTCTCCGGACCCAGCAGCTGTAAATCATCGCCCGTCGCTGGCCGCCCGCCAACACGTCGCCGGTCGACTCCCGCCACCACGCTGCCCGCAGCCCGAACCACGCCATCTCGTCGCCTCCGACGTATTTCAATTTGTCGGTCCACAATCTACATCTTCAGTGGAGTTCGAGGGAGATTCGCTTGAATCTTTCAATTCCTCATCTGATTATACGGTAAATTCCTCAATTTTGCTCTACTTTTGAGTAAATTAATGGAATTGATTTGATTTTTTGTGTAATTTGACGAATTGGATAGTCAATGTTCAGAGTTATTTTCAAAATTTCAGTTAATTCGAAACCCGGTTGTTTCTTGGTTAGAACCCTTGTGTCGGCATTCATGGCTGTTTCAGAAACTGTATAAGCACTTTCCCTTTTAGGCCAACCTTTAGCTTCTAAGCACCACCAGGCGTCAAAATTATGCATTGTCCATTACTGTAAGGAGTTATATATATATTATTATTATTATTATTTTTGGTAATTAGAACCTGGAAAACACTACACGTTGTCGATTACTTAGAACGATAGATATTGATACATAATCATTTTGTTCTTGTGTGCAGAAAAACAACTATATGTATATGAACTGGTAGTTAGTGTATATTCTTCGTGTTTAACTGACTTGGTGCTCATTTTATGCCTTTTCACACGTTTATATGCAGTGATTTCTCTTTCAATCCCAGCAGCATAAATTTATTCCCGGTACCTATAAAAGTAAGTGTCATCAACCACTAAGTTATTATTAATGATTAGTCTTTATTTTATTTTATTTTTTGTGATGAACAAAGAACTTTATTCTATTGGCTTAGTTTTTTTGTTTTTTTGTTTTGGGTGTGTGTGTGTGTGTGTCTTAGTTTATTGTGTTTTCTCAACATTCGAAACAGTTGAACTGGGAGGCGCGATTGGTTGGGTTGAGTATATGTTTAATCTGATTAATGTTGTACCCTGTTGGCGAGTTTGATCCCGAATTGTAGAGAAGTTGTAATATGAAGGGAAAATACCCTTTTTACGTTTGCAACCTCTTTTTCCACTACCAACCTAAATTTCGCACTTTTTTTCACTTTGCAATATTCTAGGAGCTGGTTTGGAATATTCCAACTCTGTCTTGTTCCAAAGTAAAAACTCGCGGAATATAGGACTGATGTTTAGGTTGCAAAGAGTTTTTTCTAATTTTCTTTGTTAATTTAAAGATAAGTTTATTATTTTATGAGCAGGTGAAGTTTACTCGATTTGGTCACTGATACTCATCTAATTTTGAGGGTGAGGGTAAATAACTCTTCTGCTGTTCGGATGTTCTTCGAACATTTCATCTACAGGCTTCCTACCTTAGAGGTCTTATATATCACCCTTTTAATTCAATTCAATAATTTACCAAAATACGCTTAAGGTTACCCTAATTTCAAAAACAAATTGTTTTCAATATTACTAATACTTTTTTATTTCTTATATAATAAAAATGAGACTGAACGTTATGCTGTAAAATGTTTTTTGGTGTTATTTTATTTTGTTTGCAGTAGGCAAATATTTGATTGACTTATATAAGGTTTTAGCTACTTAATTAAAAGGTGTTCATGAATACGTTCTTGAAAAAAAAGGGTCTTTGCTTTATATATATGCCTTAAATGGGATTTTGGTAAATAAGAAAATTTGGTCATTTATAATTGTTTTGTTTTTCCAAGTCCTATTGCATCCTAGAAATAAGATTGATGTTTCAAATCTAAATTAGTCACTATTTGATTTAATTATAAACTAATTATTATGATACACATTTAAAGTTCATTAAATCTTGGATGTCATTTTGAATATCTTGAATCCAAATCTATAACTCCAAATACAACCTGGCTAGCTAATTTTTATCTTTATTTATTTATAATAATATGATTTATATGTTGATACTATTAACTTGATCTCTTAAATGTTCATACCAATAAAACTTTTTAAACAAGTACTAAAAGAATGTTTTTACTCCAAAAGGGCTTATCATCACTTTGTGACATATTGTGTTTCAGGATCATCCTAGTCGTTGGTTTATCGACGCTGGTGATTGGAATAATATCGAACCACAAATCAAGAAAGTCGTGCAGTTTCACACATCACCATTTCCTGTCGATCGGAGGGATATCGTGTATGGTTCACGCCCTCTTTTCCGTAGCATATTATGTCACTGCCACTTCCGCACATGCTTAATATATATAGAGAGCTGCAAATTACTTGCCACTGAAAAAAAAAAAGAATGGCTTTAGTTTCTCTTAGTAGGTCCCCTTGGTATCATGTATTTTATCATTTTCATCACTTGGGCCCTTTTGGACCTTCTTTTCTAACTTTACCAGCCGTTTTTTTGTTGCTTAATCTTCTTTTTTGACTACAGGGATTTGATGTTCAAATCTAGATTCACTTTTACTTGCCACTGGACATGCACGATCCTCGTATACTGGCTATTGTCAAGGCTGATTGTCAGTTGTTTGAAGCTGATTATGATGATTATAACGGTGCTAACAGCAGTGGTGCTGCCTTTTGTCGTTCAGCTACTCTAATCGTAAGACTTCTTATTACTAAATACAATTTCGTATGTTAATTCTTTTTTAGTATTTATGGGAAATTGGATTTAGATATAAAATGGTAGCTTCAATCGATGATTTTTGCCATTTTATTGTTGCTTAATTTGTATTTCGTTTGTGGGATCTGAAGAAATTGAAGGTGTTTCATACTCAAAAACTACACTTAAGGTTTGAGGTATTTGCCAAGAGAGAAATTTTAAAACTACTAAAAATGGTTTCAGCTACATTGTTATTTATAAACTCGTGAAATTGTTGTATTTCGATAACTTGTTATACTGATAAATTGTTAATTCATGTATATTGCGATTATTTTGTGGTGATCATTGATCTTACTAGAATATGTGATTAAATTTAGCTGGTATTGTGATTCATTATTTTTTTAATGCCAAATTCTAAAGTAGGTTCTGAATAATCTACACCTGGTAGATTGGTTTGTATTTGTGTTTGTTTATATTGAAAATATATGCGACCATCATTCATTGTAGCTTTAATTATGATTTGTTTTTTATTATCTTTTTTTTTTCCAATGGAGTGTGGTAGATTTCTGGAACACCACTGGACATGCACGATCCTCGTCTACTAGCTATTGTCGAGGTTGAAAGTCAGTTGTTTGAAGTTGATTATGATGATTATAACGATGCTAACAGCAGTGGTGCTGCCTTTGTTGTCTAGAATGTTTTTAAGGATTTTAAAAGATCATAGTTATTTACATATTTTGTTTTTGTTATTGTCTATTAGTGATACATTTACTGTTATTTTTTAATTTTGGTGTATTTTTTTGAAATAATTAATTTATTCAAAATATATATTATCGACAATTTTGGTGCACCTACTTTTATTTCTTTTTTTTGAAAAATTTTACTACTTTCTAGAAGGTATCTTCCAATGTCCGTTCTCAAAAACGACTATCTAGAACGTACAATTTGAATATTCGTTCTAAATATGACTTTCTAGAATGTACAATTCGAATATCCGTTCTAAAAAATGACATTTAGAACGTATAATAGAATATACGTTCTAAATATGAAATACTAGAACGTTTTTTAATATATGTTCTAGAATGTCAGACCTTCTAGAACGTATATTAGAATTGTACGTTCTAGAATGTATTATAGAGAACGGGGGCAGACCAGAATCGGACTTTTTAGAATGGGTATAAAACATTCTAGAATGGATAAATATCCGTTCCAGAATGTCTGACAAATCTAGAACGACTGCATCTAGAACGCAGCAGAATCCGTTCTAGACTGCCTGTTTTATCCGTTCTAAAATGCCTGTTTCTGCACTAGTGAAAATTCGTTGTTAAAACTTTTATAAACATTACTTAAGTTCTTACATAGAGATTGACGCTATCTTTGCAAGATTAGTTTTAAATTGTTCGTAGTATAAATCTTATATCTTCATTTTAGTTATTACCAAAACTCTTTTGTCCGCATGTTTAGCGTAGCATTTTGTTATTTTCTCATTTGTAAAAGCAAACACAAAAGAGAGAGAGAGAGAGAGAGAGAGAGAGAGAGAGAGAGAGAGAGAGAGAGAGAGAGAGAATGTCTAACCCATACGCTTGTTTTGATCTTCGACCAACCACTCGATGGAGTCAAGCGATGCGAGACTACGATCCAGGTGAGTTTTACTATGAGCAACTCCCGGTATTTCATGGGCTCCCGAGTGAGGATCCGTTCGTCTTCATCCAAGAGTACGATGTCATAACAATAACCTTCCCCTTTTTAGACCTTACGAGGGATAAAGTGAAAGTGCGACTCTTCCTCTACACGTTGAAGGGTCGGGCAAGAAAATTATTTCTACATTAAGAGCCTGATTCCTTGGGGACGTGGAAGGACATATACGATTGGTTCATGGAGACTTTCTGCTCATCTGAATGGGCCCCACCTTCAAGTTCTTACAACATGAGCCTTAACGATCCACATGCTGCACCCAACCACTACAATCCGAGTTTTGAACCTTCATACGCTCCCTCCACCTCACCTTCTTGTTACACGGGATATAACTCGTATGCTCCATCCGAATTTAATTCTTCCTATCTGAGCTACGACTCTTATGCCCCTCCCGACTCAATTCCGTACTATCCGAGCCATGAAGAATATATAGTAGACAATCAAATTTTGGCATGGAAGCAAGATCTCGAAGCTGAGACCATTCGTCAATGGGATGAACTTGCGCAATCGAATCGAGATTTGGCTCAATCGACTGAGCAACTCATGAAGAATATAGAGACGATGTTGGGTCAAATGATGGCTTCTTTGGAAGAGAGGGAAAACCAATAAACCTACAATCATCCCGATGCTCCACTCGATAATGATTCTTACTTAGTTATCCGTGCTGAGGTGGAGCATCTTACCTTTGAAGAGCTGCCAATTCTTGATGTAGTGGAGACCATCTTGGATGTTGAGGATTCAAGCATGAACGCTTGTTTGAGAGAGGTGTGTGAGGAGATAGAGATTGAGGATTCAGTTGAGATCTCCCATTTGCGATTTTTGATGAAGTTGTGGATAATAGTGTAGGGGTGTTGCCATTAGAGGTTCTGAGCGAGGATGTTGGCGACTCGGACTTACTTGCTCTTTGTGGAGATGTTGGAGTTGTGTTACTGGATTTGGAGGAGGTTGATCCGCATTGCGTTTTGCCCGATGTTTTAATCAATCTTAACGTTGAAGCAGTAGAAGAGGCAATCAAAAAGGAGTTTGGGTCGGTCGATGATCATTCATTTTGTTCGACCGACTTCCTAGTCATTCTGATGATCGAGCATTATTCCACACTCTGACTGACTTTCGATCTCTTTTTGGTCATCGATTACTCACGTTTTCGACCTCCAAAGCCGGTTGGAGTTTTATTTCTCTCATCATGGGACCTGATCGTCATGCCCACCTTGGTAATCTTCATCACCCGCTATTACTCTTGAGGAACACTAAGGCGTGGCACGATCGTCATTTATTTCTGGATCCCGGATAACATCACCTTTGTAAGTCGTCGAGCAAAAGACGTTAAAAATTGCACTTCTTGGGAGGTAACCCAAGTTTTTGTTATTTTTGTCCATAATTTTATTTTATTTTTATTTTTCTTATTTTATTTTTGCGTGTGCTTAACTGGAGTTGGATAGGTGTGGTAATGATTTGCTGAGCTGTGCAACAAAAGTGTGGAAAATGATGCTTTTCCGAATTTCCGATCAGATGAGAGAAAGTGACCCGTCAGACAAAACACACTAGACTGCTGTCCGACCGGATGAGAGAAGATGACCGGTCGGATGAAACACACTGGACTACTGTCCAACCGGATGAGAGAAGATGACCGGTCGAACGAAACACACTAGACTACTGTCCGACCGGATCAATGATTGTTCGACCGGATGAAGCTGCAAACTTACCCCATTTGCAGATTTTCATCTTTCCCTCCGGACGGCATGGACATTTAGGCGGTCACGAGCCCCAGTATTGTATCACTTTATATCCCAACTCTCGTTTTTAATTTTTAGTGATTTTGTTTGATTTTTCTGTTATGTGTTTTGTGCTTGAGTGTTTGTTTAACCATTCGACTAACTATTCGCATGATAATTGATTCGACGTTTTCCTTTCTCCTTGTATTGATATGTATAATAGCAATGCGGACATTGCTTATTTGTGTGTGTGTGGGGGGGGGGTGGGGGTGGGGGGGGGGGGGTGGAGATAGTTTATGCATGCGTAGTTGTTTTGGTCGAATGGTTCTCTTTGAGTCTTTCTTTGTGACGTCGTACGAATCAACTGATTGTTTATGTCTACGTATGTTGAAATCATTCCCATGCTTATTTGTGTTTGAACTGGCTTGCCTGTCGGAATCATTTATTGTGTGATCTATCGTTGGAGTCTTTTGAGCTTGTTTAGTGCAAATCTTTTCAAAACCTACTATTATATATTTAAAACAACACTTAGTCGTTAGCAATTTTGCGAAGCTCTTAAAACTTGATCACCTCATTTTCAAAAGTTTGAATAAAACCCTAGTAAGGAGCCTTGTGTGTTTATCAACATTTCATGCTTTAATTCGATAAGTGTTTTGAGAAGTCTCTAAAGTTGCATGTGTACATTTGATGTTGGAAATGACGATAGGCACATATAAAACCTGTTTACGGCCTTATTCATAAATAAAAACCACTAAAATTCCCTAATGAGCCCCCTTGAGCCTTTATTCCGTCTCTTTGTTAGCCACGAGCTTAATTGTAGCCCTTATTTCGTTTAAGTTTGTGAGATGAGAGTTTATCTATCATTGGTTTATTGAGATATGACAATTTCAGGGTGGGAATTAGTGGGATACTATTAAAAAAAAGAAAAAAAAGAAGAAGAAAGAAAGAAACAAAAGTAAAAAAAATATATAAAAAAATGGAAATTAAGGGTGCTTAAGTTCATAAGAGCATCTAGATGTTAAAAATAAATCCTATTTATAAAGACAAATATTCGGGTTTTGGGGTTAGAAATAGCCTTAGCTATAAAAAGCTAAAAATAATGGTATATGGTTGTTTGGGAAGAATGAGGAGCAGAATTATGCTCTATGCTTAAAATTTTAGATTGAGTGAGTTATTGATTGCGTTTGTTCACAAGTTAGCCACACATCTTTATATATGACATACCTTACCAAAGAGCCTACATTACAACCCTATAAAGTCCTAATCCGATTCTTGATTAAATGTGCACACATATGCAATGTACGAGTCTTTTATTTTCACGAGTCGTTGAATGCATTTTTGTTGATCTGAGCGTATACACTTAGCTTTTGAAAAACACTAGCGAATGAGTACACCATGATATATTTTCCTTTTGTGAGGATGCATTCTTTCGATTTCAAGGTGAAAAGGTAACACGAGCTTAGCTTAAGAATTTTCGACAAAAGTGTTTATATTTGCAAAACTATATTGTATGCACAACATGACTCTTTGATCTAACTACTTTCATATTTACGTGGTTTTGAATCTTTCGTTTGTTCGAGGACGAACAAACCAATAAAGCATGGGGTGGTTGACTCGGACGTATTTGTCATGATTTTTGTATATTTAGCTAGTGTTTTAGTTAGATTTGTTGTTAATTTTGGTATAAGTTGGATAGATTGAGTATATTTTCGTATTTATGTATCTCCGACTTATTTTAACATATTTTATGTTTATTTTAGGTATTTTGAAGTCTTTAGGTGTTAAGGTGGATGAATGTGGGCCCGCGAGTGGAGTTTCAAAAAAATTGCGCCTTGATTTGGTATATTACAGCTGACACTGGGTGTGTCATCCACACTGGGTTACCCAGTGTTAGAACCCAGTGTTAGAAACTCTGGCAGAAAGATCCATCCAATCGGACTAGGAGACCATCCGATCGGATGTAAGCTTTACAAAATCAGGTTTTGTGGAGATTTTCAGTTACGAAAGGGGTATTTGAAGGCTACAAAAGGCTAATAACTCAGCCACAGTTGGAAGAACCAGAAAACCCATCCATAGACTAATAATCCCTCGTCCGGTTCGTGACGAACCGGGTCGAGAAGACAATCTCGAACCTCTTGGGGATGACAACCCATGAGTGTTCTTGAATTGTTTTTCATTCTATTTTCCCTTTTTCCAATTAAAACTTTAGTTCTCAGATTTTAGATAGATGTTAGATTGGCTATCGTTAATCGTTGGATTTGGAGGTTCGTGACAAGCTTCCAGAATTCCAGCGTGGTTCATCTTATCTCCGGAATAGCTGGAGTTGGCAAGGGTTTTATCATAGTGATAAGCACTTTTCTCCAAATTTAGTAATCTCTAAACTTTGTTCTCATTGGTTCGTTTTGATTTTCAGTAATCTTGTTTGGATATTATGTTTGCATATTATGTTTGGATTATTCGTTTGAATCGTTTATGTTTGGATTATTGTGAGTCATTTGGTGAAGAATTATTTTGATTAACTAGTTGATTTCTATTATCGTGATTTGGATGTTTTGGTTGGGTTTGTGATATTAGATTTATCGATGTTTGGTAGTTAGGATTTACGGGCCTAGTGCTTGGACCGTTTAGAACCATCACTTGGAATTTTCAGACATTTAATCTACACGTTGGGATTGACAACCCCAACTCGTAGACTAAGTGTTCGATAAAATGCCCAAGTGGTCGTGGAGACGATTCCAAGGCCCTAGACCCCCGTTTTATTAATCATTTAAAAAGGTTTTCAATTTCGTTTTAGAATTCGTTGTTAAAACTTTTATAAACATTAGTTAAGTTCTTACATAGAGATTGACGCTCTCTTTGCAAGATTAGTTTTAAATTGCTCGTAGTATAAATCTTATTTCTTCATTTTAGTTATTACCAAAACCCTTTTGTTCGCGTGTTTAGCGTAGCATTTAGTTATTTTCTCATTCGTAAAAGCAAACACGAAAACAACTTTCGATTAGTCTTCCTCGAGAGATCGACTCGAGTTAACTTTCCAGTCTACAAGTGACCCCGTTCTCTTGCGGGCGAACTAAACCCTTTCAAACGTAGACGCGCATTTGTTGAACTGGATTTTAAATTTGAAAGGAACACAAAGGTTCGGCTCAAAGGCCTCCAAATAAGGTCAAACCAGTATTTGTCAGGCTATGGATCTCAGCTTAATCTTGTCCAGGTCACTTATTTTAGCTTGTCCAAACCATACCCTATCCGAGCTATGCGGGAACCAGCTACTACCAACTGTAATATTTGTGGAGAGAGGATAAAGATTTGTCTTTTAATGATTCTTGCGTCGTAGAGCCGAGTAGGGTAATGTAGTTTACTCCTAATAAAGAATCACCTATGTGATAGAGAAGTGGGGTCAATGCGAAAAGAATTATGTGAGGCTCAATTCTTAAAACCTCTTACAAAACAAGACGTATGTACAGGGCCATGAATGAACATAACTATGAGAACTGAAATATGTTTGGGAGAATATTGTGTGGGGTATATCATCTCCTTTACATAAATGACAAAATGGTTCAAAGATATCGCGTCTACTGGTCAGCCAGTAAAGTAAATATACTTTCATAAGAGAAGGTTTAGAGGGTAAAACATACCTATCCTATGCAGGGTTCAATTGTTGGATTTTGTTCGGAATTTATTCTTGGCAATAATTCATATTTTAGTTGTTTTCCTTTCTTGGGCACAAAATAAATAAGGACTCTAGATTTTGTTTCCTATTTTGTGTATAGGACTTTATTTAGTTTCCTAGATTGTGTTTAGGATTTGTTTTACTTGTTTACCAAGTTTAGGATTCTAGGATTGTCTATTTAAGACAAGAGAATACTAAGACTTGGACACACTTTTTGAGAGACGCGCGGATTGACGAGAAGAAGCATTCAGGCGACGCACAACAAGAAAGAACACTAGCGACTACTTGGAGCCATTGTCCGAGATCAAGAAGTTCTTCGAAGTTGCGTGACCAACGGAGAAGATCTTTTTATCTAGGCGATAAGTATTTAGTATCATGTGTTTGATACTTTAGTTTTCATATATTACTTCTTATATTTTTATATTGATCGTGAACAAAGAAAGTAATATAGTTTTTGGGTTTGTACACCCAAGTTCACAAGTACTTTTACTTGTGAACTGAATTTAAATTGCTGTGTTCTTGAGTTTATTTTCCATTGCATATTTTCAGTTAAACTCTGGTTGATGTTGGTTTCAGTGTTGGTTAACATTGAAAACAACATCATATACTGTTACTTATTTTCAAAACCATAAACCTTCAAAATTGACAATTGGCATCTAGAGAGGGTTACTTAACCTTTAAGTACTGATCCTTATTTATTTAGGTGCTATGGATGCTCAAGGCAACCTAAGGCCTTCGATCCTCAATGGGGAGAACTACTCTATCTGAAAATAGAGGATGCGATGGCATTTAAAGAGCATCGACGAACGTGCATGGAGAACCGTTCTGATTGGATGGGAAAGTCCACATGTCACTGATGGTGAAGCTGATACCGTCGACAAGAAAGAGATAGATTGAACTCCTGAGGAAGTAGCTGCTGCAAACTGGAATTCCAAATGCATCAACACCCTTTGTTGGTATGTAGACGCAAGCTACTACAGAGTTATCAAGAATTGTGATTCAGCAAAGGATGCATGGGACACACTCCAAAGGGTATGTGAAGGGACCCACACTACTGCAGAAACAAGATACGAAGGCGGCTGATTAACGGCGGTTCTGGAAAAACCGTTGTTAAATACTTTTTTACGGCGGTTTTCAAAAAACCGTCGTTAAATCGGTCATTTAACGGCGGTTTTCATAAAACCGCCATAGAATCGTACATTTTACGGCGGTTTTATGAAAATCGACGTTAAAACTAAACTAATTAACGGTGGTTTTTAAGAAAGCGCCGTGAATTAACAAGTATTCACAGCGGTTCCTCAAAAACCGAAGTTAATTATTCATGAGTTAATTATTGCAGTAGATTTAACGTCGGTTCTATTAGAACTGCCGTAAATAAGATGAAATTTAACGGCAGTTTCATAAGAACCGTCGTAGAATAGTAAGCTGCCATGTCACCGATCCTCGTCCTTATCAAGAAAAATTTTTGGGTCGTTGATCTGTGTCTCATCCGACAATCTACATTCGCCACGTCATAAATAAAAAAATAAAAAGATTTTTTTTTTAATTCAGATAGAAAGGAACTCTACGCCTAACCTAATTCACCTCACTCCAACAAATTCACCTCACTCCAACTAACCCTAATTCACCTCTTCGATCCTCAGAGCTCGATTCTCCTTCACCATAGCCTCTTATCGTGGCAAGGTAAACCTCTCTCCCCTTCATCTCACTTCCCAAAACCCTAACCTTAAACCCCCCTTTCTTCGCTATCAGAGCCCTCGCGACATCCACGATTCACGGTGGTTTCCAGCGACCGAGTTCGCAGCCCGACAATCATTGGGCCCCATGGAACAATAATTTCAAAAACCCTAGTAGCGGCCTCCGTGAAGGTCACCGCAATATCGACACTCGTCTCCTGCATAAACCCGTCGACATTGATCTCATCTGCAATGGCTGCCAACATCACGTCCCCGGATCCCAAGAGCTCTCGATTTTTATGTACGCTTCGTGAGCACACCCAAAATTCTTGAGAGGATTACAAGAATAGAACGGGAAATCTTGCAGATTGATGATAGTCCAATTCAATCCAATGAAATTCCTAACTTGGAGGATACAAGGGAAGGTATTACAAAAAGCATCTTTTTATTATGAGCATTCCGTTTTTATGTATGGTATGTGCCATGAATGTGCTTTGGACTATATGTTAGTAAGTGCTCGCTCGTTAGTCAAAAAGAAAATGTTAGTTGAATTACTTGTCACTCTTAGGCTATTCAGATGGTCATCATGTTTGCCTCCAATTCTGTACTAAGGAAGAATGCATTTAGCGCATTAAAAAAGGTAAAGTTCTTGGTGCTCGCCGCTTTTAATTTGCGAGTGTACCCTTGTCAGCATGGAAATTACTGCCCTGGTTTATTCAGCTGTTATTATTTTCGATAATGCTTTTCATGATTACCATCATTGAATGAATTGCTCGCCTCTAATATTCTATGTGGATTATACCATGCTTTAGCAGGATTCTGTGGTTAAATATTAAGAGCAGAATAAAGTGTGAGAGAACTATTCCTTGAGCATCTGGAACTTGTTAGTGGAAGAATATTAATTTGTGCGGCTACCAATTAGACAAATCATGATTGTGAATAAAATGTCTTTTGTCATAAATTATCAGCTTAAGAGTTGAGATATGTCAAAAAGGGATCGTAAAGATGTTGTAAAAGGGACTGAAACTGAGAATATTTTAAAAAAAAAAGGTTATCATTGTGCAGTGCAATTATTTTGAGGATAGGAGTATGCTTTGTGTAAATGTTTTCCCATGAACTATTATTTTCTGCATAGTTAACCTATCTTTAAACATATTATCATTATCATTATTACTATTACTATTATCATCATCATCATTATTATTATCATCATTATCATTGGGGATAAATGCACGTGTAAAGTCCATTGTTTCCAACCAGGTGCTTGCAGACATTCCAGCTTCTGTGAGATTTGATGTCTTACGGGCTTTGATAAAGAATGGCAACTCTTCGTCTATGGTAAGCCCTAAACACTTTGAAGCAGTCAGTTTTTAGCCTCTTGGAGTGTGAAGTGTCTAACGTTGATAATTTATGGTACTCGGGTGTCCCAGATCGGAATACTTATAGATTGTGTTAAACAGGAAATGCGCACGGGGAAAATCAAAGGGGGTTTATCTAGTGAAGTTAGTCAATCTTCATCGTTTTGGAATCCATCTGTGCTTAAATTRCTGGAGGAGGTTCTTAAGCCKCCAAAGGGCGGATCTCCACGTCTTCCCGAGTAYAGTGATGCAGTAAACTCTCTCTCTCTMTCTCTMTCTCTCTCTCWCACACACACACACACTCTGCATGCGTGTATTTATCTGTCTATCTACCTCCTCCCTMCTTTGGTATGCCATTGTCTTTACACAACTCCCCTTCTATGTGCAAAAACTGGTATAACAAAAGATTGTTCGTTCATTTTTCACTCTTGAATAACACTTAAAAACATATACATCAAACTGTGACATTTTTCTATTTAGTATTCTTACGTGAAATGCATGATTTTGTGTTATATCCTCCTTGTTTTGTTTTTACATATCTTGTTGTCTGCATAATGTGTCTTACTTTATTAACAACCTTACAAGTTTTGATGTTTTCCGCAATTTTATTTGGCTTCCTTTGCTTTTTTGATAGCTCCTACTGCATGTTTCCACATGAGTGTCTAAAATACGTATTTTAATTTTTCACTGATAGTTGCACTCCTAATATTCAAATGAATCTCATGGCCCGGCTACCTAAGAGTTGAAGCAATTGAGTAAGACCTTTTCACAATATGGAGTTTGTTGCTGTTTAGCAGAACGTGTAAATAATATTTTCACCAAGGTTCCTACTTGGCTCATTCGTTAAAATATTTTGAAGCTAGTTGGTTGTGCTTTCTTGTGCAAACATTTTCCTTGCTAATGCCTTGATATTCTTTTTGCTGCAGGTTTTATGGGCGCTTAATCTCTTCAGATTTATTCTCATTACAGAGTCCCCTGGTAAGTACAGCCCTTTCGATCTATATATATGTGTCGTATTTGTTTATTGTTTTTTCTTGGTGGGTGGGGGACGGGGGATATGGGAAGGTGAATAATTTGAAATTCAGTTTGTATTCGGTTTTGGAGTTTCAAAACCGAATACAACCCTTTTTTAATGTGCTCGTTTTTATTGTTGTTGCAGAGTTCAGCTTTGACTGACAAGCAAGCAGAGGCTATATTAGATATAAGCCTCAGAAAGCTAACATCTCTTGAGGTATTTCAGTATCTTATGACATCTATTTCATATCACATTTGTTATAATTTTCTTTATTATTGATCGCTCTCTCCCTCTCGTCGATTAACAAAGACGACAATATCGTTAGGTATGAGTTTTTTTTGACCTAGCTAATTATCTTTATTTGCAGTTTGGGTGCATGGAATATGTGTTTTACAATTAATTTCTGAGTATATTTCTTGATTGGAACTGGAGTGACCCATTATTTTCTTTTGCCATTAATTTCTGAATTATAACCATACAGATTTGTGAACAAAATTGATTTAAACTAATTTTCCGCTGGCTCATGGAATTTGAGGAAGAGTGCAGGTGTTGGAGAACTCATTTGTAATTGCTTCTGATAATGAGTGATTTAATTTACTTACCACATTGGATGTTAAGACAGCTCTTTGTAATTTTTATACATTGTTCATTGGTGGAGTATAATTAGAGTTGTTGAGCTTTTATTATTTTCTACTTCTTTTCCCCCACATAAAAACTTACTCATCTTAATAAGTTTCTCGATTTATATCTGTTCGTCGTGGCTTGAACTAAACTTTGTACTTACTCATCATTTTAATAGAAAATATGGTTTATTTTTACTGAGAGCATTAGTTTTTTATAATTGTATTTGTATTTAATTTGTATTTTCATTTCTTTTTTTTTAATTTTTTTTACTACTTTCTAAAAGGTATTTTCCAGAACCGTCGTAAATAGTCTGTTCTGGAAAACCATGCTTTCTAGAAGGTATTTTTAAAAAACCGCCGTAAAAATGCTGCATTCTACGGCGGTTCAAAAACCGCCGTTAAATCCCTAAAAAACCGCCGTTAATTCATGATTTTTTACGGAGGTTTTTTAAAAACCGCCGTAAAAATTTAACGGCGGTTCAAAAATCGTCGTTAAAAGCTTAAAAAACCGCCGTTAAAGTGCTGTTCTGCAGTAGTGCCAGAGCGTGAAGAGATCAAGACTGAGAATGCTGACTTCCACCTTCATGGCAATGAGGATGGATGAAAAGGAATCCATCATGGACTATGCCATGAGACTCTTGGATATTGAAAATGAGTGCACAGAGCTTGGTGAAGCAGTAACAAACTCACTTCTTCTGGGAAAACTACTGAGATCCATCACAAAGAAGTTCATTATGAAAGTGGTTGCCATAGAAGAATCCAAAGACATTAATGACATAGAGTGCAATGCCTTAGTTAGCTCTCTCAAGACATTTGAGATGGAACACCTTGGTTCCAACTCAAAAGAGAAGAATGTTGCTCTCTCCTCCGATGCTAACTCAGACAACGATGAAGATGATGAGGAGTTTGATCTGAAAGGGATTTTGAAAAGGATGGAATCCACCACTCTTGAGGAAGACGAATTATCCTATGTGACCCAACGCTTTAATAACTTCCTAAAGAAGAAGAACAACATTGGAGGATCAAGCACAAAGACCAAGCCGCAGGTGCCTACACCAAAGTTCACTGGGCGTACTCTTTCCAGATCACAGTCTTCGCCTTCGGTATCAAATGCATCCAGCTCCCCGATACCACTCAGTGAAGTACAATGTCATGAATGTAAGGGATGGTGACACTACAAAAATGAGTGTGCTAACACTCTCAGGAAAACGAGCATGGTTGCTATAGACTACACTGAGGATGTCAATGATTTCGACTCGCCTGAACTTGTTTCATCCTTATTTACTAATGTTGTGTTGGACGAAGATATCCATATTGGTAACTTCCAAACCAACATCGTGTGCCTGAATGAAGAGGCTAATGATTGTCTTGAAGAGTACGAGCAACTGAGTATTGAACATAAGCAACTGTTTATTAGTTGGGGAAAACAGGTACTCAAGGTCAAGGATCTTATGAAAGAGGTGGACAAGCTAACTAAGGAAAAGAATGACCAACTTGAAATAATTGTCCGATTAGAATCGTCTCTCACCAAAAAGGATGCTGAGCTAGAAAAAGTGAAAACTGAGTTGAAGAAGGTTCAAAGAACCATCACGAATCTGAACAAAGGGAAGGAAAAGCTCAATGAAATCTTAGAGATGAGTTTCCCAAAAACCTCAAAGAATGGAATTGGATTCAAACCAAATTAGCCAGCACAAGCATCAAACCAAGAACAGAAATCGACCAAATGCCACAAGAAGAGAAGGAGACAGTTCGTGTGCCATCATTGTGGTGAACCAGGTCACATTCGACCTTTCTGCTGAAAGATTATTGGCAAGAGAAGACACTTTCAGAGAACAATGGTGGCTGCTGAATCCCATGTTGGTTTCCATGTTACCAACACCAAAACCAACACCAGGTTCAAACAAGTTTGGGTCAAGAAAAATAACATCAAGTGCAATATGATTTGTACCTCCCTGAAATCCCACGTCCCTAGAGCCTGGCACTTCGATAGTGGATGCTCCAAGCATATAACCGGATCAGAAGAACTACTTTCCAACATTGTTAGGTTTCAAAGTGGAAAATTAAAATATGGTGGAGGTGCAAATGGCCAAATCATTGGGCAAGGAACTCTTGATGTTCCTAGCATTGTAAGACTGGAAAAAGTATTGCTGGTTGAAGGGCTTACTGCAAATATGATAAGCATAAGTCAACTCTGCGACGATGGTTTTAGTGTCAAATTCAATCGTGAAAAATGTGAAGTCTATGAGGAAAATGGAGATTGCATCCTCACTAGTCAGAGGACTTCAGATAATTGCTATCAAATCAATAGCGATGCCCTTTGCAGATTATCTCAATTAAGTGATGCTGAGGTGTGGCATCAAAAACTTGGGCATGTCAACTACAAGATGATGGGCATGTTAGCCAAAGAGGAAGCTGTGAATGTGCTTCCTAAGCTCAACACCAAGATCATCCCTGTGTGCGAGGCGTGCCAGAAAGGAAAGCAGGTCAGGGTGCCACATCCAATAGTGCAGAGTCTCACTACATCATCTTGCTTCGACCTACTTCATATGGACCTTATGGGACCACTTGAAGTCTAGAGCCTTGGTGGTAAAAGGTACGTTTTAGTCATTGTAGATGATTTTTCTCGTTTTACTTGGGTAGAAATTTTAAAATAAAAATCTGAGAATTTTGAAGCATTTTAAAAACTTACAAAGAGGCTGTGTATGAAATTTGGTGTGAATATTGATAGGATTAGAACTGGTCATGGAAAAGAGTTTGAGAATGCATCTTTTTCAAAATACTGCACTTCGCAAGGTATAAGTCACGATTTTTCTTCACCTATCACTCCCCAACAAAATGGTATAGCTGAACGTAAAAATAGGTCTCTTGCTGAGATGACCAGAACCATGCTCATTTCTAATGGCATTGCAAAACGTTTTTGGGCTGAAGCTATGAATACTGCATATCATATAATAAATAGGGTTTATTTTAGACCAGGATCATGTGTAACACCCTATGAATTGTTGTTGGGTAAAAAACTAAACTTGAGCTATTTTTGTGTTTTTGGATGTATCTGCTATGTGCTCAATGATAGAAATCATCTAGCTAAACTGGACTCAAAAAGTGACAAATGAATCTTCATGGGTTATTCCCAAAATAGTCATGCATGTAGGTTGTTTAATCTTAAAACACGTAGCATGTTTGAGTCTGTCAATTTCAAGTTTGATGATTTGACGAGTGGAGTTAAAACCTACCGAGGATAATGATCTGGTCTATGATCAAAATCCTCAAGATAATGTCACGCTTCCTGTAGATGATAGTGCAGGTATTGAAAACAGAGATGCAGTTGTTGAAACCAGAGAATCGAGTGATGTTGGTATCAGTGTTGGTTCTGGTAACACAACATCAGACCCAACATCAACTCAAGCTGCCACAGAATCAGATTCTGAACCAGAAGAGGAAGATTCAGTTGACCCCATTGATCTGCATCAGAGGGATATCCCATCCAGAATTCAGAGGAACCACCCCACGGGCCAAATCATCGGAAACTTAGATGAAAGGAGTACAAGAAGGCGCCAGATAAATTTCAAAGAAATGGTTAGGTACGTTTGTTTGTCCACTAACTACTCTAGAATTTGCGAGTCTTTGTACCTTTCTAAAACAGAGCCAAGCGTGTGGAGGACGCACTCAAGGATGAATTCTGGATAAAGGCAATGCAAGAGGAGTTGGACTAATTTTCCAAAAAAGATGTTTGGGATTTAGTTCCTCGTCTAGAAAACTCTCACGTGACTAGAACAAAGTGGATCTTCAAGAACAAGACCGATGAGGCAAGCAGCATTGTGAGGAATAAAGCTCGACTGGTTGTGCAAGGGTAAACGCAAATTGAAGGGATCGACTTTGATGAGACATTTGCCCCTGTTCTCGCATTGAGTCGGTAAGACTTTTACTTGTTGTTGCTTGTCATATGAAGATACCATTGCATCAAATGGACATAAAGAGTGCCTTTTTAAATGGAGTCTTAAGTGAAAAAGTTTATGTTGAGCAACCTAAAGGATTTGTAGATCCCCAAAAACCAAACTTTGTTTTAAAACTGAAAAAAGCTTTATATGGTTTAAAACAAGCTCCTAGAGCTTGGTATGAAAGGTTGACTCAACACTCTCACTTCTTGAACTTTGGACGAGGGGAAGTTGACAAAACCTTATTTCTCTTTACATCCAATAAGCACATCTTGATTGTCCAGATTTATGTAGATGATATTATTTTTTGGATCCACTAACGAGCACATGGTAAAGGAGTTTATCACTCGAATGTCCGACACATTTGAGATGAGCATGGAAAGTAATCTCTCGTACTTTCTCGGTTTACAAATCAAACAGCTTGATGATGGTATTTTCCTTTCTCAGACCAAATATGATAAGAACTTAGTTAAAAAATTTGGGTTAGAAGGTGAAACGCATAAGAAAACACCTTTAGGCAAAACTGTGAAACTGTTGAGAGATGATGTTGGTAAAGGTTTTGATAACACCATGTACAGAAGCATGATAGGGAGTCTGTTGTATTTGACAACAAGTAGGCCAGATATTATGTATAGTGTGTGTTTGTGTGTTAGATATCAATCTAATCCAAAAGAATCACACTTAAAAGTCGTTAAAAGAATCATAAGATACATTGATGGTACAACAGAATTAGGTGTGTGATATACTAAAGACACTGGTACTGAACTTGTGGGTTGTTTCACCCCAAAAATATGATGACTGAATCGAACTTTTTATAGCTACTTTTTATTTAAAAATAAAAAGGTCGTCCGCAAGAGAACGGAGTTGCTGTAGGCGGCAAGTTTGACTCGAGTCGAATCACAAGGAAGACTAATCGGAAGACATTCTGGTGTTTGATTTTGCAAACATATTAACTAAATAAAAACTAAACTAAACACACGATCAAATATAGTTTGAAGTTTTCTAACATCTACGAGCAATAAAATCGAAAGCTTGAAACGATTAAGAAAAGCAAGGTTCTAGTGCGCCGGAATCATCTCCACGATCGGGGTTGTCAGTCCCGATGGTTCTAAATGACCCTGAGCACTAGAACAATAAAATTAGCCTACAAGCATCTTCATTTTCAAAAGCATAATCTCAGCAATCAAAAGCATGAGAATTACCAAGCATCTAAACAACTACTAGCAAATGAGTGCAAACTGAAAACAAGAAGAACAAAGGAAACTAAATTAACGAAACTAAAGTTCAACTTCAACATCCGACGATAGTCAAAGCCGAATACACAAAGCAAATAAAAAGGTGCAGAAAAACCTATAATCTAGAAAAGCATCATCAATCCAACGATCTTCAACAACGAGAAACGATCTTGAAATGTCGGACGGCATAGAAACGACTAAACGACAAACTATTAAATCTAATCTTGCGTGAATTGAAAGGGTGACAAGAACCGAGGGTTATCAACAATCTCTGAACCTTTCCCCCTCGTCCCAGCACTCCAAAATGAAGAAAACCACCGGCCTTTTATAGATTTTTCCGAAATAACTGCTCAAACTACCGGAGCGTCGACGGTGCATCGACTGACGCGGGCGCAGGCGCTTGCGTCGAACGGGCAGTGCATCGATCGACGCGGTCTAGGATCGACGCAACTGCAAGTGTGCATCGACCAAGCATCGACGGTGCATCAACTGACGCGGACGCAGGTTGCGGGCGTCGGCAGTTAGTGTCGGCAGGACTCGGACACTGGGTAACCCAGTGTCAGCTCAGCACATTACTCGTCCAATCTTCGTCGTCTCAACGCTAAAATAGAAAATTAAACATAATTAGGCTATTTCCTATAAAATAAAGGATAAAAATATAAAATGAGATAAGAAACTAAAAATACTAAAAAGAAGAGAAACGAGAAGAATATAAACCTAAAACCCGACAAAACACACAAAATGCAAAGCAAAAACACATGAAAATCACATACAAATATGTACAAAACCAAGTTAAACCCTTCCGAGGCTTAAGCCGGCCTGGTCTCCTTTCATTACCTTTGGCTATTTTGGTCCAGGTCTACCCCAATCCGGGTCTAGTCTATTTGTGCCCTATCATGGGTTATACTGATTCGCACTGGGTTGGGGATGTAGTGGATAGAAAGATTACTACAGGGGGCTGTTTTTTCTTGTATAATAATCTAATCTCTTGGTATATCAAAAAACAGAATTGTAATTCTCTTTCTACAGCTGAAGCCGAGTATATTGTAGTTGGAAGTGCGTGTAAATAATTGTTGTGGATGAACCAAATGATAGAAGACTATAGTCTGCACAGTAGAGTTTTGACTGTGCTTTGTGACAATTCCAGTGCCATTGATATCTTGAAAAATCCAGTCCAGCATTCTCGAATCAAACACATTGACATAAGGTACCACTTTGTTCGAGACTTGGTTGAGAGGAAGATAGTTAGCCTTGAGCATATAGGAACAGACAATCACCTTGCTGACATCTTCACAAAGCTATTAGTTTTAGAGAACTTCTCTCGTTTGAGAATAGATCCCGGTATGTGCATTATCTAAGCCAATGTTGGTTTTGATGTTGTGACACCCCATACTAACATCAGTCACAACATCTGTATACTTTTGCATGCATTTTTATTTTCATACATAATCTAAATGCATTGAGTCTGGTTGAAAGTGCAATAAGGTCTTGTGTTGTAATAAAAGTGATGACAAAAAGACTAACCTCTTCAATTCGGTGATTGTGGAACTTGTCCGCAGAAACTGGTTTTCTCCCAGGTCCAAAAACAAGAGGTGTTAATAGTAATTGCTGAAGATAAGCTATTTCTCTTCAAATCTCTAAAAGGATGAAGAAAATCTGGATACAAATAGATCCAATCATTAAATTTCACCTCCTTGAGTTATTTTGACGTTGTCATTAACTTGGGTTAAGGGATATGTTTCCATTGACTTCACCTGAAGCAATGTTGGTTATAATGTCATTTGTAATGAAAAGCAACACGGACCAAGTCACTAAAACCATAATGTGTTTTTTTTATAACCTTTTTAGGTCATGAGTTTTAGGCATCCCGTAGGACATTCATACTTTGAGAAGATGCCTTCTTGCTGTGAACTATATTGCTTGTGTTTTTGTCTATCTTGAATTCTCTTAATTGTGTTTTGAATCTTGCTAACCAAGTGTTTCAGTGGAGTTATAATCGGACGGTTGGATAGTTAATAACGAGTTTAATTTGGAGAGTGATAATTCATATTGCACAAGATTAAATCTACTGTGTTGATGGTTCAATTAATCTAGCTCTCTATTTCGGTTGATTTTGTAGTAGAGTCGTGCAATTTTGTTTTTAAAAATTAATGAGATAATGGTTGAAGTGGTTGGGATCATGTATCCTACATTAAGGGGGAGTGGTGTTATTTTAAGGAAAGAAAATCGGTTTTAGGGCTCAAATCAGCTGGAAGGTAAATTAGGGTTATTTCCTTTTATTTTTTTACCTTTCTCTCTCCTTGGCAATGGTCACTTTTTGGAAAGCTTAAATACTTGATTTTCTTACCGTTTGCCCACTTCTCCATAAACCCTTTGAAATCAAACTCTCAAGCTCTCACAACCTTCTCCATCTGTTTCGATTTTGCTGCTGCTTTTGTGTTTTTGTGAAATTCTCAGAATGTCAAACCTGTCTTCTTCATCAACTGTTCCTGAGTTATCGGCAGGCGTGCGCCGCTCCGGCGAACAGGCTCTCGCACCTTATACGAAAATTGGTGGCCTGGACATTCACACCGATGTAGGTGGCGGTTCTTCCTCGAACCCACCACCGATTACAACATTGCCAACTTTATCGCCGCCGCGTGAATCTCAGATTGTTGTGCCAGATCCTGTGCCGCTTGACACCGTCCCTGAAGCACAGGTGCTTCTAGGTCAGCTCAGAAACGAGATTAACGTTGACAATCCACCTGATTTATCATTTGTCGCCGACACGTTTGGACCAGTTGGAAACCCTACCCTGGAGAGATCCCGGAGGTTGCGCAATATTCCTCTCGACGTGGTGCCGCTGGCCGTTCCAAAGAGCCAAGCAGGACCGAGACACAATGTGCCGATCGAGCACATGAACCTTGCTGAGGATGTCACCGTGTTGACGGGTCCTGATGATGATGACTATGTTCCTGCCGCTCCGGTTGTGGCGCCAGTGCCTCCCTATATTTCAGCTCCGAGTCTGACAAGGAAGAAGACACCTCGCCGGAAGCAGACTGTGAAGTTGACAGACAAGAAAAATCCTCTGGCGTCTATCAAGTCCATCAAGATTTCCCCAGGTTCTACTGAGACCGAATACCCGTCCCCTCTTTATACTATTTTAGACTTTTTCTCTGGGGAAGTGATGAGTTCATCCAGACCGGTTGTTGATGATCCTCCTCCGTCTCCTGCCCATGAGACATAGCCGGGGCTTGATACTGATCTATTTGAGTACTCCCCTGATTCCTCCTTTGATGTGCCTCTTCGTGATATCATGTCTGCTTACAAGGAAAAAAAGAAGAAAACCAAGGCAGCGCATAAAGGCAATGTTGGTTCTCGTGTTGGTTCCCCCATACCAACATCACCTCCAACCCTGTTTGTTTCGTCCTCTAGCTCTTCATCTGCTGATATTGCTTCTTCTGTTCTCGAATCGACTCCATCTGACACCTCTGCTCACTCCCATTCCTCCACTGGCACTCCCTCTCGGACAATTGAGTTTGAAGACATGGTGCCATTTTTGAAAGGTTTCTGACTGCAGAGGCCGAGGAGCTATTTTCTGAGTACCGAACCCGGCATATGCTTGCTGAGCGCCGAGTTCCTGTTGAGGTGTTTGAGAAGCAAAATTTGATCGCATTTTTTCAGCATAAAGGTATGTACTCCACAGTCTCCACTGCCATGCCCTTTGTTCGTGATATAGTCGTGGAGTTTTATGCCAATTTGATGCCTTCAATTGTTGATTTTAAATTTGTGAATTATGGGAAAGTCTTTGTACGTGGCCGAGTTTTTGGTTTTACCCCTGATTTGATTGATGAGCTGTTTGGGACTGAACCATATCGGGGTGATTCCACTGTGGATGACATGAATGAGGTCATCTCGTTCTTGTTTGAGGGTATGGTGAATGCATGGTTTGAACAGTTACCGAGCACCCGACTTTCTTCTCTTTACTCTATGTTGCACAAGGTAGCCATTTGTAACTGGGTTCTCTCTAAGAATATTACACGTGTTACGCGGCCTCAAGTCCAGATTTTTTATAAGCTTAGGCGAGGAATCAAGTTTAGTTTTGGGCAGCATGTGTTCGACAAGATTACTAAGTCTGCCACCTCCAAGTCTGCGTCCTCTTTGTGCTTTCCCTCGTTGATCTTTAGCTTGCTTGAGAATCAGGGTTTGACGCTTCATCCTGACGACGTGCTTACTGGTGAGGCTGATTGGTTTGCTTTGAGGGGCCAGCATATTTCTGGTGCGAGGGTTATTGATCTCCCTTGGCAGTCGCCTTTCCGGGATGATGTTGCTAGTGGTGTTGGGTCTGGCATTCCCAACATTGGTCCCGACGTGGTCCATATGTCTGCGCAGGTTCTTCGTGCGCATGTTACTTGGATTGATTCTCAGATTACCCAGTTGCAGGCGCTTCGGAGTTCCTATATGGAGGCTCTTTTTCATTCAGGCCAAAAAGGGGGAGATAATGGCGACGCTGATAAGGATGAGGCTGAAGATGATGATGCTGCTGCCGAGGCTTTGGCGAGTCTTATTCGTGAGAAACGAAGGAAGAGGAATCGTTCTCGAAACAAGGCATTGAGGAAAATGAAGAAGCTGTTGAAGAAGAGAAAGGATCGGGGTGAAGGAACTTCGACATCCCCTCATCGTTCGTGGAGGGTGCAGAATCAATAAGTTCCTTGTGTTTTGTTTTGATAATTAGTTAAATGTTGAACAATGTTGGTTTTTAATGTTGGGTTGATATTTTGATAACATTGGTTATTTTATTTAGGGGGAGTCTTAGGGTGCGATTGGATATCCTTTCGTTCATTTTCGTTTTGTTTCACTAGAAAATAGTGGAAATTTTTTTTTAGGGAGATAAAATTTTTTGGGAAGATAATGTTTGGATATAAGTTATTTATTGGTGAACATGTGATTGAATATAAATATTTGGAACTTAAAAAAATATGGCACCCAATTCAAAAATCTAAATTATTTTTCTTTCAATTATGTTTGAATTAATAGATAATTTTATCTATTTTATTTATTTATAATAATATAATTTTTAATTCATATTTTCTAATTTTATTATATTATTAAAAATATCAATATTTTTATTGTCTTAATAAGTAAATTGATTACAACTTAAATCTAAGAATAAGAAAAAACTAAGATAGAAATATAATAATAGAAACATTAATCTAAAGAAGACCAGAACAAAACAATTAAAAAAAAAATCTCCTCCCTACACACCAACCCACTGCCGTCGTCTAGGAAAAGGAAAAAAAATTTGTTCTGTTCTTCTTCTTCTCCAAAACAACAAACCAGCAAATTCTTTTTTTTTTAAGTCTGCTATCCCAAGGGAGCAGATGGCAGAGTCATTCTCACTTGAATCCAAAAAACAAATCTGCTTTCGTGAACTCAACTTCATGCTCTACCTTCATCTGCGGAAAAAAAATTCCAAATCATCCGTGCTCCAAACCCTAATTGAACTCCTACTTAAAAGATTAGAATTAACAAAATCGACAGAAAGATGGAAATTTTACCTTACACATAACTCCCCTGCAACTTTCTTCTGAATAGTAACAATTAAACAGTCTACTAATTAAGTTGCCCATTTGATATTTAGAGTAGTAGAATTAAATTAAAAAATGAATTAAAAAGAACAACCTGATTTGCTTGAAATTAGAAAAGGCGAAGATCATACACTTCCACCGAAAGGTTCTTCGATTTACAAATTTTGCTTCAAGAAGATGGACTCTTCTCGTTCTTTGCACGAGGACCCCAAACTTGAATCATTTTCTTGCTGAGATGATATTTAACATGGAGCTTGTATGGAGACTGTTGAAGTAAGTGAGAGAGTGGCGCCGGGAGCTTGTGAGTGGAGGCCATGGTGATAGATTTTCAGCGATTCTGGACCAAAACACAATTCAAGTTTTGATTTTCATTGTTTTTGGGTGGGAATTAATGATAATGGATGAGAGAGAAAGGAAAAAAAAAGATTTTTGTGTGGTAGAAAATTAATTGTAATTGAGAGATGAAAAAACTTTTTTAGGGAAAAACTGGGTTATATTTTTTGAGTTATAAACAATCACTTGTTTGTCATTTTTCTCATTTTGCTGGTTGAGGGAAACAAAAAGTTTTGGTAACCAAGCGCAACCTTAGTATTTTAGTTTGAACTTATTTTGCGTCGTAGTATTTTGTCCACAAAGGCAAAAGAGGGAGATTGTTGGGAATTTATTTTTGGTAATAATTCCTCTTTTAATTGTTTGCCTTTCTTGGGCACAAAATAAATAAGGACTCTAGATTTTTTTTCCTAGTTTGTGTATATGACTTTATTTAGTTTTCTAGATTGTGTTTAGGATTTGTTTTACTTGTTTACCAAGTTTAGGATTCTAAAATTGTCTATTTAAGACAAGAGAATACTAAGACTTGAACACACTTTTTGAGAGACGCACGGATTGACGAGAAGAAGCACGCAGGCGACGCACAACAAGAAAGAACACTAGCGACTACTTGGAGCCACTGTCTGAGATCAAGAAGTTTTCGAAGTTGCGTGACCAACGGAGAAGATCTTTTCATCTAGGCGACAAGTATTTAGTATCATGTGTTTGATACTTTAGTTTTCATATATTACTTCTTATTTTTTTTGTATTGATCGTGAACAACTAAAGTAATATATTTTTCGGGTTTGTACACCCAAGTTCACAAGTACTTTTACTTGTAAACTGAATTTAAATTGCTGTGTTCTTGAGTTTATTTTTCCGCTGTATATTTTTAGTTAAACTCTGGTTGATATTGGTTTTAGTGTTGGTTAACATTGAAAACAACATCATATACTGATATTTATTTTCAAAACAATAGACCTTCAAGATTGACAGATTTTTATCACCAAAACTCATATATATACCTTTGAAATTTCATGTGTTTTTTTTTTTGTTTTTTTTTTTTGTGTGTTCTGTTATGTGTATTATATTTTTGTGTGTGTTTGTCCCAAAAAAATAGTAGATAACTTTATTGATATTCAATTAACACTTACAATTTATTGATTACTAACAAATATAATTATCTCTCTCTCTATATATATATAATAACAGTACTGGCTATATGCGGCAATTGTTTTGTCTCTGCCAAAACTTTTTTCTTTCCCCAAAAAGACACTTTTTTGGCGCAAAGCCACCTTTGTTGACTTTTCAGCACAAGTTAAAACTGCATGCGTGTGATTTCTATGTATGTAGCCACCGATTTTCAAATTTTATGCCAATAAATTAGGAAACAGAATTTCTATTTTTCTATTTGTTTCCTAATTGTCTAATGACTTTAATTCATATACGTGAGAATTACGTATATTTGAGTTATTGTATATTAATATTTCCAAATCTCCGGATGGGATTATTGATGTTTCATTTTGTACATCTTATAACATATTTCACATTGGTAGCCATATATATCTGATTTTCAATTAAAGTAACATATAAAAGCAAACCAGACAAAAGAAACATAAAAATAAAATTAATTACAGGCACCAAATAAAGAAGAATAAAAAAAACAAAGCAAGAAATTATTTACATGCCCCAACTAAGAAGAATAAGAAAAACAAAGTAAGAAAATAAATTAAATAAATTAGTTATAGGCCTTAAATAAAGAAGAATAAAAAAAGAAATGAAATAAATTAAAATACAGGCTCAAAATACCGAATTTGGTATTAATCGGAAACATTCACGCGCATGATCTTGAAACATAGGTAGTTGATTCAATCTGATTCTCTTGCAGAATTAGAATCCTAAAAAAGGTAAATACATTAAATAAGAATTAGTATTATATAAGGCCGATTATTATATACTAAAAGGGCATATATTTAGGGGGGAAATCGACATTGGCAGGTTGAAAAAATCGCATTAGATTAGGAAACATAAGATAATCATGTATTTTTTTAAAAAATATCAAATTGCCTTTTTTTAGCCTAATAGACAGTTTGATTTGTTGACAATAAAATTTTGAGTTTTTTAATTCCAAAAGCAACAGAAATCTTCGGCGCAAAATAAATTAAATACGATCTGATTTAATGATTTATAATATCGTTATTTACTCTTTAGATTCTTTATATATCAGATTGTATTGTTTTCTAGCCTAATTAGAGACGTCCGATTACAGACAATTAAGGAAGACGGTTTTTAATTACAAAAATCACATAAAAAATCTACTAAAATATGTAAAACAGATGCATTATCTATAATTAAGGGATACGAAATCTGATTTTTTTTTTCTCGGTTACGAGAATCCAAAATATAAAATTCTTAGGGTTTCACGCAAGTCACCCTATAAATATATGGTTCTATTAATTGCAAAATATCAATTTCATACTCTTCCGAATGTGCCTGTGTTTTCTCTCTATTTTCAAAACTTGGGCAGCTAGGATTTTTGGAACAATGCCTCCGCTATTCGAACTGACAAAAGACATCGACCGTACTAACAAGAAGGCTCTTAAGCTTAGAGTTGTCTGGTTATTTGTGAGATCCGGATACGATGACAAAGATCAAAAACCTTCTATTGAAATTGTATTCCATGATTTGGAGGTAATTATTTGTAAATTTTTCATTGAGATTTATATAGGATTAAAATATTTTCTCATTATTAATCAATTAAGGCGTAGAATTAAGGTAAATCGTATCTAACCACACATAAACAGGGAGGACGCATCACCGGGGTGATAAAAAGATCAATGTGAAGTTGTTCGAAAATCGTGTAGTGGAAGGTCGCGTTTATGCGATTAGAAACTATTACGTGGAGAATAATACGGGCAAGTTCCGCACTACCATGGCCAAATTCAAGATTATTTTCCATGCGAAAATAATCTTGGTTGACGTGAAAGAGGATGGTTTCCCCAATTACGTCTATGATTTTCGACCCTTTTCAACACTTATCGACGTCAATAAAATTGACGAGACGATGCTCTTTGGTAAGTTTCTTAATATTTTTGAATAGTAACATAAACATTCAAAATCGGTTATCTTTTAACTAATTTAGTTGAATTTGTTGTTGTAGATGTTATTTGAAAGGTGGCGGAGATACGTAACCTCAAGATAAAGAGTTGATGGGAGGACGTCGAGCAAGATTGATCGAGGTTATTCTCGAAGACTTGAAGTAATTCTTAGTTATAAAATTGCCTAATCAATTATCAATTATTTAATAAGTTGATTGTTTGGATTGTTTTGTATTTATTTAAGATTCAATAAATATTTTTTGCTGTTTTTTGGTATTATAGTGGTCGTCGCTTAAGTTGTACACTTTGGGGCGAATATGTTGACCAAGTTTTGGCTTTTGAGAGTGGACTGTCCGCGGAACCTCCCGTGATGATCTTGTAAATGTGTCATGCAAAGGTTTATAGAGGTAATAATATAATTATGTTTCTAATTGCAGTTTTTTTATTTGAATTATATTTTTTTATCAATATTTCAATTTCAGCAACTTATTCTATTTTTAAATTCTGTATATTCTAAGAAAAATTTTAATTGCAGTTTTTTTTTTGAATTATTATTCCGAACTGTTTTAAAATTTCAGAATGCGTTCTTATTGCAGTTTTTAAATTCTGTTTATCTCATGTTTATAAAAACTGTTTTTAAAATTCTGTTTTTATAATTCTGAATTTAAAATTCTGTTTTTATAATTCTATTTTATGCGAATTATTATTATGTTTTTATAATTCTATTTTATATTAATAGATTTCAGATTCCCTGTAATCTAAGATATTTCCTAGTTGCAGTTTTTTTATGCGAATTATTATTCTTTTATTTAAAAATCGTTCTTTTAAACCATTTGTTAATCTATTGAAGTAATTGTAATTTTATAATTATAGATTCTGTCACTCTATCGAATTCATTTAGTGTGACAAAGTTGGTTACTTCCGGTTCGGTTTCGGAAATTGTCGATTTTAAAAGAAGGTATGTTTTCCGAATTCTATTCTATTAGTATTTGATAAATTTGTATTTTTTATATATTTAATATATTTTAAACTGTGAATTTTATTAAATATAGAATTCCAAAGGGGTCGGCTAATCCAACGAAGAGTTTTAGTCGCGGTAGTTTAACGCTATCGTGTAGTGAGGTTGATGAGATTGCCATCGGCAATGTCGTCTTCCATCTGGTCGACTATGTATACACCGTTGAAGAGGTACAATTGTTGTGCATTTATGTTGTTCTTATATATATATATTTTTTAATGTTTATTTCTTTAATAGAGCACTATCTTCAATGCAGCCGTGCACATTTTGGATATGTGAATATACTCATAGCAAAATGTGAACACATTAACATGCAGAATCAATTGTGGTCATAGTCATAGCAAGATGTGAACACATTAACACACAGAATCAATTGTGGTCATACTTATAGCAAAATGTGAACACATTAAAATATCAAAAATATTTTTTATTAAAAACAAATCAGACTTCAATATGCCTCATAGATTAATTATACATTGATTAAGCTAATCAATTCATTGCATGTAGATCAAACAGCATGCAAACATAAACCCCAGTGAGTACAATTTTAAAATAAAATAAAGGGGAAGGATAATTGACATGCAACAACTTGGCATTTTTTTTTAATTTAAAAATTAGATAATTCAAATTTAATTTAAAAATTAGATAATCTAATTTAATTATTAGATAATTTAATTTTAAAAAATATTTCATGCATTTCAATGAAATCATAAATCAGAAGTTTAAGGATTTTTACCTGTTGAAACATCATTTAACATCGTAGTTCAGCCTAAAATATTCAATTGGATCCGCAATCCATCTTTGGTAAATAGATCCTCGAATGATATGAGTTGATAGAATAAACAAATAGATGAACATTAGAGTTCCAACCCAAAAGGTGAGCAACCCGAACCACACCTGAAGATTCAAGAGCTTCCTGAATCTACACCATAAAAACAGATTAGAAAGGACCACCGGTGGTTTTCCGGTGGAAACCTCTCTGATGCTTAAGTCAGTAAGCGTTTTGAGGTGTTTTTCCAGAAAATAAGAAGGAATGCTTAAGAAGACATACCTCTCTCAGCCTTGGGGTTGAGATATTTATAGCTTATCCCCGTGGGGACCCCAGCCGGGATCCCAGGAACACGTGCCGCGAATCATGGGCCGTTTGGGAAACAGTTCCTGAACAAGTGGTCCCACTTGTTCCTTCTCAAGTAAGTCGAAGGCTAGGTCTGACCAAGCCAGCGAATCCTTTATTATTTTCAGGATTGCCTAGCCAGGAGTACTTCTTAAGCGGGCAGATCGGCCTAGTCTCCCCATCCGCAATCACTATTGATTTCAACTCTTTCCCAATTCAGATCTGGCTGGAATATCTAGAAGTTCCCCGGTGGGGACCCTTCTCCGGGATCTTGGGGACAAGGCCCGTAAATCAAGGATCATCCAGGTAACGAATGGTCCCCCATTTGCCTTTCCCTGCTAACAAACAATCAGGTCTGTCTAAGGCCACCTCTCTCCCAAGAGAGATTTGACCGTACTTTTTTACACGCAAGTCAGTCAACTCTCACCACCTTTACTACTAAATTCAGGTCTTACCAGTACTGCCCTATCAACTAGAATACAAAAAATATATTTTTTAGGCTGGATCCAACACAGTTGCTTAATTTAAAACCAGGTCAGGATACTATTTTAATAGATCTAATAAAAAGATGACTTTGAAACAGATCGACACATTTCATAATAGATCTGAAATGATAGACCGAGTTTTAAACAGATCTATACATTTTATGAGTAGATCTAACACGACAGGATCATTTTGAAGTATGTCTATACATTTTTTAACAGATGTAACACGAAAAATATTTTTTGACCTAGATCGACAATTAGTTTTAAGATTTCAATAAGAACAGACTGATTTTGTTTAAAATGCACTACAAAAAAATCCGGCGATACTGACGGCCAAATCCGTCAGGATTCCGTCAGTATATCAAATACTGACGGATAATGGCCGCCAGTATTTTTGCGGTCAGGATTGTAGTATCCTGATGGGAAATGAAACCCGCCAGGAATGCCGACGGTTTCCTTGACGGCTAATGCCGCCAGAAAATGCCCGCCAGTATTCCTGTCGGGTTGTGCCCACCAGGGAATATCTGATGCTTTCCTGGCGGGTTTAGCCGCCAGTAAATCCTGGCGGCTATTTTTAAAAAAAAATTGGCTTTATTTTTCTTTAAAATTTCTAATATATTAATTAATAATTAAATTAAAAATAATAAACAAATAAAATTTTAGATAACTAAAATAAATTATCCATTAATAAAAAAATCAAAACAAATCATTCAATAACTAAAAATCAATTCATCAATCGAATGTATAAAAATCCTGAACTATCCATCCACATCTAAATATGACCACCATCCGGATCAGGGGGAGGCTGGACGAAGCCCATTGGCCCCGAGCAACAGCTCCTGCTCCTCACGGATCCGCCTGAATCTCTAGCGCCTGCTCATCGCGGATCCGCTGAAGCTGCTCAAGCTGCTCCTGCTGGGACTGCACCTGCGTCTGGAGCTGACGAACATCGGCGGTGGAGGTGGAAGAAGTACTGCAGCCCTTCTGAGTCTTCCCAAAGCATCCAAGGCCATAGCGTCGACCCTTCCTATTCCCGACGACCTGTAGGTAGACCTCGTTCGGGTCTACCTGAGGGCTGCTATCATCAGAAGACGCAGCACGCCTCTCCTCCAAAGCTCTCTCATAATCCTCCTGATATCAAAATTTTCAGCTATTATTACCAAACAACTTTTATCAGATTTTATAATAACTTTTATCAGGTTTTATAATAAATCGGTTATATATATAACATATAAAACTTACTGCTATCCTCTGGGCTTTGGGATCCGTAAATGTGCCGTCGGGATTTCGATGATACCTCAGCAGAAGCTCGTAGTTACTGGGCTGCGAACCCGTCTGTGCAGCCTGTATTTAAAGTTACATTTACAATATTTAATATAATGAATTAATTAAAACATAAATTTATACATGTTCAATAATATAATTTAATTACTTAAAATATTATCATTGACTTACAATCTCGGCCGCCTGTCGATTAGCCGGCATGGACCCGCCTCGATGCTTCGCTATACCAGTCGAAGGGCCGCCGGGCTCGCTCATCCTGTTCCGCCTGGCCTTCTCTGATTTCTCCACCTCCTCAGGCCKCTGAAACTCCAACAGCCACCTGTTCCAAGTCGTCTCCCCTACAATAGCAGGTATCATCCCCTTCAATCGATACGCCTTCCTCCACTCGTATATACGACTCTTATAAGCCTCTCGCAWYRATACATAGAATDYCGTCCTGATGGCATTCTCGTCGTACATACGAGTGTCCCACCACACCAATCCCTACAAAATAAATACAATTAGACAAAATAATTAAGCAATTTGCTTAACATAAATAAATAAAAAATACGTCAAGATTACCCTAAAACGAGGCCACCACGTCTGACGATGGTTGTCCGGGATGTGCTCATATTTCCACCCATCTGGGTGGATACGAGCCTCGTGTATAGTCCTGAGATAGGTCGGCAAGTCCTTCGACGGACTCCGTAACCTAAAAATTAATAAGTTTATTTCAATATATGTCAAATAATTAAATTATATATTGAACACATAACAAAATTGATTAAAATGTTACTTACCTATTTCCGATCACTTCTACCTCAATCCCGAAAGTCCTGACCTCTGTACCAGGCGTGCTCGTCCCCGCCTCATCAGACGGGGTAGGTGGAACAGTATCATCTAGGTCCATGTCGGTGGCATCATCCTCATGGTGTCCCGAAGACGATGAGCCGAGAGAAATCCGACGATGATGAGGACCTCTACCAGGCATCTATCATACAATATAGTTTTATTAATAATATTTTTTTACATAAGTATATAATTATATATATGTGTGTGTGTGTGTGTGTGTGTGTGTGTGTGTGTGTATTTATGTATGTATGTATATATGTATGTATG
>BMAC01001375.1:83664-130347 GCA_014905375.1 Phtheirospermum japonicum
TAATTTACATGTTTCGTCTTTAAGTATGATGTATCCTTAAACTATGATTTATGCCTTTAATTTGCACTATATAGGCCAATGAGAATATGCGCTCAGGAATTAGAGGAGGATGTGCAAAACTAACCATGCACTAAATCCATGAAATGATTCGAGTTATCAGAAGTGATTCATCATCTATTTAATGTACCTCTGTATTTTATTATTACCTTTCCCATTTATTTGTCATTTTCAGTTATAGAAAAGTGATAAATTACTCAGAATATTTAACTCAAAATTGTAATGCTAATACATGAGCAAATTATATGTATTTTTCTTCCTTTAAAAGTTTTATTTTTAGCTACAATTTGATATCATTCCATCTCCTGCACTAACTTAAATTTGCTCTAGGTTATACGATATTAGGTTGTTTATTTTTTCTTTTCCAGGATTTCTAGGCTAGTCTTCTTTGATTGCAACCAATTCCTATCTAAGTGTACATATATTTTTTGTACCATCATAATTTAAATTGCGGCAAAACTTTGATATCTTATAAGGATTTTCATCTCATATTCTTATTAGAATGTTGGTGAACATTATTTTCCTATAATATTGTCAAATTGTTTTATACATGAAAATTAAGTATACTGTTCACATTAATCCAAGATTAATATTGAAAATATATATCCAGCTGCAAAGCGCGGATCGCAATCTAGTCTAGCTATATAGGAAAGTTCACATGGATTCACAAGACCCTGCCACATGTCATCTACTGATTGGCTTCAGTTTTTTTTTATTTTTTTTTTCTGTCCTTACACACACACACATTACTTGTATGAAAGTCCAGCTGCATAAATTTGCAGGTGACATTTGTCATACTCTAACTGGTTTCTACTTTTTAATTTTATCGACCTTAATACAACCCCTGCTTCTCGACACTTCTTCAGTCTTCTCTTTCTTTTCTTTTTTTTTTTTTTTGTTTACGCTGAAGCTCACCTAACCCATCGCCAAAAGCCTCTTTCTGTACCAAGAAACCATTAAACCCAAAGTTTCGGAAGGAAGAGAAAGTAACCCAAGGTCAGGGAAATTATTGATTGATGTAGGATGGTGGATTCTTTGTATTTTTATTTTTCTTTTCGTTTCTTCTACTTCTTGTTGTCCATCTTTTTTTTTTTCTGTATTTTTTCTTTCATTTTTTATTAAATTAGTTTTATGATTTATTTCAGTTGATGGATTGAGTAATTTATTGTATATATCTTCTCTACTTCTTTATCATCTTTTTTCTTAATTTGTAACATCAAATTTTTTTGTTGGCCTTTTGGTGATTGAGGTGAATTGCAGGGTTTTGACTTTCGTTTTTTTTTTTTACTTCGTCAAACCGAGTGCGAAGATCATTGTTTTTGTGGGGGTTTCAGAAAAACAGAGTGAGAAATGGCAGTGGAAAGTTGCGGTGACATCTGTGCTCTTCCGGAGGACACTTGCCGACTGTGGTCGCCTTCACGCTCCGCTCTGCAAGTTGACGGCTCTTCGAGTCATTGCTTGCTTAATCTAATTCTAAGAAGGAACTCTATCTACATGATCATCTGATTCTCAATGGCAGGTGACGCAAGTTTTTTTTTCTTTCCTTTGCTCTTTAATATTTATCTAATTACAGTTTTTATTCTTTTTTCAGATTGGATTTGAATGAAAACTGCTTCTTATGATATTAGTGACGATGATAACCATTATAATTTGCTAGATCCTTATATTTGCTATCAAATTTGATATATGGTGCGACTTTTCCGTGAAACTGAATCGGGTTTAGTATCTCACAGAGATGATAGAATTTCGTATGTGTTCTTCATAGTTTTGAATATGATATGTTCTGTACCAATGTTGATAGATATTAATATCAGAAATTAGATAGCCAAAACTGGGGATTGAGAGTTGTTCAATTTTCAACAATACAATTAGATTGGTGAGTTTTCTTTGTTTTATTTACATTATTTTCTTTCTTTTTTTTTCATATTGATGACAGATCCCCATTTTTATTTTCTCAGGATTTAGGGCTAATTTTCTTTGATTTGTTTTGCAAGTCAATATATTTCATCACATTTACATTCCATTGATAATTCTGATAGATTTTTTTTTTCCTTTCCATTTTGCAAGACAGGTTATTATTCTGCAAGAAATGTAAAACCTAAAATTTCTTAAAGTTCAATTTGGATATTATTTCACCTATTATAATTGTTAAGTTAGTCTAATTTACTTGGGATAATATTCGATTGCTGATATTTATATTTAAGGATTTTAGTGCTACTTTTATTTGATTTATTTTGCAAGTGGGTATATTCCATCATTTTTATATTTCTTTTCTTTTTTCTTTGTGCAAGGCAGATGATTGATTACGGATATTCTGCCAGAAAGGTAAGACCTAAACTATCTTCGTTCAATCAATAACGCCGGGAGTAATTCAAGTTATGTTCATGTACTTAATGAATTAGTTGCAGAAAAATGTGTTGGACGTGTTCATCCGATGTTAGACAATATTATTCATATTATGTGGACTGAATGTATTGTGCATCTATTTCAATTGAATGATGTTGGCATGTGTATATGACGCATAAATAGGATCACTTCACATTCGAATTGGATTTTTATGCTTGCACAAAATGAATGAGCTTTATTGAATGCCTTAAAAAATGATTATACTGTTGAATAATGCTGGTGTTGTGTTGTTCCTTCATGTACGGGCTTGCGCGGATCACTGAGCTTTATTTAGCTAATGAAAAAAAAAAATCATTTTCTTTTCTTTCAGCAGTTGGCAAACATCAAGGCTCTCTCCAAGCAAGGTTTACTGCGTTCTATTCATTTTGGGAACATCATTGCCCTTCAAGTTGCCAATGTGTAAATCATGTCTTTCATCACTGTCTTAAAATAGCCTACTTTAGAAATAGATTTGTAAATACAAATTACCATATTATATTTTATCAATGTAATTAGCAATGCATGATGAATGACTCGTGTATATCCACCATCTTGAACACTTTTATTGACACAATTCAAGTTTCCACTGGAGTTGCTGGAGTATTACTCTATTTATATTGTGGAATGGCGGTGGTTTTATATGTTAACTTGACCATAAGAAAATGGTATGCTGATGTGAATATTTGTTTGCTTTATATATATTCTTTTGAATATAAGTCGACCATATAATGTGCACAAGACCGATTATTATTGGTACATCAGTTGAATTTTTTTATGCCAACCCGCAGCGAAGTGCGGGTGGATGCCTAGTGAAATTTTAAGGTTGTGCTACTGAAATAGTCTGAAGAAATTATCTAGTGAAATCTTAAGTGATGTTACTGAAATAGTCTGAAGAAATTACCGTATTGCGATTGTGCAATCAACTCTTTGACCAGTCTGTCAGGAAATGGCGAGTCGGGTTCAATCTCCAGCAGTGAAGTGTAGTAATCCAGATACTTGAAAGGTGTGTCCGTTTCAAATTTCGAACCCAAACACTTCCAAATATGCATCGCCATGTTGAGGATCTGTTCCTCTGTAAACTCGACATTTCTTTCATTCTGATCAAGTGTGAGGCAGAGTAAACATCACATTGAGTATTTAAGAGCATTTACACGATTTACAAGCAGCAAGATAAATTCATTACCAGAAACGTAATTCATTACCAGAAACGTTGGAATGTTGTGGTCGAAAACGTTGAGCTTGTATGCAAGTGTTAAGCAGCTGATTAGAAATAACTTTTTGTTTCCTGCTTGTGTGTCCACCATATTCTGAAACCATGAAGTCAATTTCACTTGGAATGAGTAATTTGAAATTAAAAAAAAAAAAAGAAGAAGAAGAAAAGAAAGAAAGAAAGAAAGAAATTCATGTTCATTTCAAATTTCAAATTTTCTCTTGAAGTGTTTTCTAATAAATAATAGAAAGACACATATACTTATAATTAAACACATATCAAGATTTAGAAAAAAAAAAAAAGGAAATATCATACTCTAGAAGTTAAGATAAAAAAGTGGGAACTCAGTTAACAATAAATAACATGTTAATTCGAAACTATCTAATTCAAAAGAACAACAAAGAAAAAAAGTGAAAAACGGGAAATTCAGATTAAGAAACTATCTAATTCAAAAAGAACAACAAAAGAAAAAAAAAAAAGTGAAAAACGGGAAATTCAGATTAAGAAACTATCTAATTCAAAAAGAACAACAAAAGAAAAAAAAAAAAGTGAAAAACGGGAAATTCAGATTATATGAAAAATAAATGTGCGAAGTCAATTAATTTTTCAATCTCTTCCACGCACTACACACATTACATGCATTTCACACACACTACACGTACATTTCACACACACTACACTATGGACTATAGACTTTACAAATTATCCTTCAATTATCCATCGATCAAAACGTAAGAAACTATGCTGTCAAAGATGATTTGCAGTGAAATACCGGAAGTTTGTAGTCGGTGAGATATCTATCAACATAGGTCCCCGCCAAATAGGGAATGGAAAGGTCCGATTGCTCCGATTGCTGCAAGAACGCGCCATGCATCGTCAGAATACACAAAACGCGCACACACAAAGTGAGAATGGAAACTTAATTAAAAAGATGAACCTGTCTTAAGAAATCAATGGCGGAATTGCGGTCATCCATTGTGTGTGTGTGTGTGAGAGAGAGAGAGTGTGTGTGTGTGTGTGTCTGCGCGAGAGAGAGGAAGAGTGTGTGTAAGTACGTGTGAGAGAGTGTGTTACAGAGAAGTGAGAGAAAAGGGTGAGGCGCGCAGTGGAAAACCGTTATAACGATATTCCAGCTGGAACTCAGGCGGGCTGGGTCACTCTGGGCCCGGCCCAAGTCCGGTCTGGCCCAGATGGGTCTAATTTTAGTTTAGTTTTTTTTTTTTTTTTTTTGTTTCCTTTCCCCCAAATTGGTTTTCTGCTGATAGAGTATATATGTTTCCGCAAAACAAAGGCCAAGAAGGTCCACTTATCGAGTTCTTAAACACAATTTCTCTCTCTTTTTTTTTATTATAAAATATTACTATTTTTTTGCATTTTTCTCAATCGTTTTTCGCTATTCTTGTGCTTTAATATTGGCGCTACACTACTATATGCCATTTAAATTGGGAGCTTCTGAAGTGAGAATGCCCTAATTTAAATTTGTTTTTAATTTATTTATTTTTCCCAAAGATTATTCAGAAGGATCGATACAGAGTGTCCTAATTTAGTGGGGTGGAGAGTGGTATCACCTTTACGGTCGTTGAAGGTCGATTTAATTTTTACGACTTTTTTTTTCTTCTTCATTTTTATTTTTGTTGCAACAGTAAAGGAAATATAAAACAATAATCATATTGTAGGTGAAAAATTGAGATAATTGTGTCACTATTTGATGACGTGGCTTGAACTAATGATGTGCCCTTCTACACTGTCTTGGTTTCATTGCTTTACAAATTATAGTCAGAAATTGTTTTCCTGTTTCGTTTTGCGAGTAAATTTTTTTTTCTTGCAGGTATTAACTCAGATTCAGGTAAATTCATGAGAATTAAATGCTTTGTCCATAATTTATATCCTGGGTTAATTTTGGATTATATACACCAACACTTGCTGCTTTGTAGAAATTTGCATCAACAAACCCAAAGCGGCAAGCACTATGATACATATAATTCTTTATTGGAGATTAAAGTATTAATGTTAAAGGAAATTCTCTGTTGAACTCGATTAGTTTTCAGTTGAAGCAGCTTCTAGAAGTATTTTCTTCCGCATTGTCTTGCCGTAACTTTGTCGCGTAATTTTTTCTTATTGTTCCCAAGTGCTAATTACCAGTACTGATGGGAGGATGAAACTCATTAACTCCCTCGAGGGCATTCTAAATGGAACTCAACAGGTACTCGTTTATTTTCCTACCCTCGTATTTGTGCAATATTAATTTTGAAAGATTAGTCTAGCATAATTTTGAAAAACATGTTTGTATGACTTGTATTTAAATGTAAAATTAAGAGCCTTTTAAAAAAGGAAAGAACTTATGAAAAATGTTATTCTGCTCTAATGAAGAAACTCGACAAAGTGGAACAAATAAATCAGTGACCCCGTCTTCGAGCTCATTCCTTTTCTAGTTTATTTCTTGTTCATGTACATAATAAGGGTTAATTACAAACACTACCCCTGAGGTTTATTCTAATTACAAGAAAAAATCCAGTAATATTTCAAATTTAAAAATGTTTCTAATTACTAGACATACACTAAAAAATTATAAATTCCACAATTTTATAAATTTATCTCCTTCTAATATTTATTAAATTAACAATTGTGAAAAGAATTTGAAACTTGTTCTGGATTTGAAATCTTCACAAATCCACCTGATACCCAAACACAACCTAATAAAAGTTTTAATATTCAATTTGCTCGATCCTGTATTGAAAATCTTCTTCATAAAAGGTTTTGAAATTTGATTTTGCTCGAGCCTATATTGAGGATTTCTGCAATTTACATTGTTATGCATATGGAGATGATTCATCGTATGATACCCTGATTGGAACTTCTTGCTATTCAGGGTTTACATTTACGGAAGTGAATTCTGTTTTTGCGAGTATGAGTAGAGTTGTGTGTTGCCACTTCTTGTCAGATGGAAAATTGCTTGCCAGTGGCGATCATGACAAAATGGTTAACATTATTCAAAATTAAATGTACAAATAATCAATAGCCTCTTATTTGTGCAGCTCCAAATTTACTTGGATTTGCTAATGTCGATTTGCTCATTGAGATTAATGAAGTTGTATATTGAAATGTTACTGGCTCTTTTGTGGTACACAGACTCTTTAAAGCCAAAAACTAAACTTGAGGAATACTCATCACTTTTTACCGATGTTTGTTTCAGTCCTATCATGGCCCGCCTTGCTACACTCTTGAAAAACAACAAAAAAATTAAAAAAAAAAAGATTTTTTTTGAGATAATTACAAAAACTACCCCGAAGTTTATCCTTATTACCAAAAAAAAAACAGTTTATTTATCAAAATTGCTATAAGTCCCTGGCATTTATTTTTTTCGTACAAAAATGCACCATTAAAAGGGGTCACGTGGGGGCTATATGTAAGGTAAATACAAACCTCAAGGGGAAAGTTAACTTCTAAACCTAGGAGTAGGTTTTGTAATTAACCTTTTCTTTCCTTGATTTAAGAAAAAATCAAATTTTAAGGGATCATTTTGTAATTATCCGTATTTCTTAGATTGTTGTTGGTCTTAGTTATGATTTTGCGTCCAGGATCTGGTTTGTGGGAGATTAACTGTAAAATATGACCCAACCTTATTATTACTTTTTCCTGATGGATGTATGATGAAACGTGAACAAATAAGATCATCAAAGGGAGCTCAAACCTTAGAACTCGTTAGAGAGAGACCAAGATCTCATATAAGCATTATTCATTGTTCTTGATCTCTTAGATTACAAAATCATATAAATAAAAAAGTAAGATATTCTACCATATCTTGGCAGAAAACCACATTCTAAAAATAACTAGAATAAAACTAAAACACAATAGATTTAGTTCTACTTTATTTCTATAAATAAAGATTGCAGAATAATTATGCCCTCCATAACGGTCTTGGAGGTGTTTAATTTTCTCGACTTTTGCATGTTTGGTTTGGTGTTGGGTGAAATGGCCCAGTGAGAATCCAACCCTGTCTTGGAAGATATATCGTAAAAGCTGCTGAGAATGTTGTGTCAATATTGGATGCCGGTACGCATGGGTGGTTGTACAAATATGTTCTCTATTTTATATTTCTTAGGGATAATCACAACCCACCCCCTGAAGCTTGGAGTAGTTATTAAAACAAAAAAATCTAAAGGTTTTCAAAAATTACCAGAACCCCCTTCATAAGCAACAACATTTCACAAACCCACCTGACATTTATTGAAATATTAAAGTTACGGGTTACCCTCTTGGATAAGGCAAAATCAAATTCTAAAGGGTTCTTTTTGCAATTTCCAAAAACCTTTAGGTTCTTTTTGTAATTAGCCGATTGTTGTGGGGGTGTGTTGGAAGGCATTTATTTAAATTTCCTGACTTTAGCGTGTTTGGTTTGGTGTAGGGTTGAACGGCCCAAGTGAGATTTCAACCCCGTCTTGGAAGATAGATATCGAGCTTTCAACATCTGCTGCTGAAAATGTTGTGTCGATACTTGATGTCGGCATTCGTTAAAGGTAAGTCTTTCTGTGGTGTTTTTCTTTCTTTCTGTGGTCTCTGTCCTTTTTATTATGGTTTCATCGAGTAGTTTAGTCCTTTTTCACACACAAAACATATTTCACTAAAATTTATAAAATCTGTATTTTTGTTACTGAATTTATAATTTTCAATTATTATTAAATAAACCATTGATATAAAAATATAAAAAAATTTAATGGGTTTGAAATCTTCACAAAATCCATATTACCCTGAAACAAGAAATGCGAAAAAACAAAAGAAACTAGATAGATCGTTCTTGTCTGAATTACAATGCTAGTGTTTATTTGGTTTGGCAGTCTTTGGAGCTTTGTAATCCACCTCCTATATAATAAGAAAACATGGGAGTTTTTGTCACCCCTCCTCCAGCTGACAAGTGGCAGCTTCTTTATTTAGGATGGCAGATTTGTAAAGTATAATCAAAAGTTGGGTAGAGGTTAAATGCTCTAGGGTTTTCTCCAAAAGTCCTACTTATCCCATTAGTTTTGGGAGCTGCGGCTCCAGAATTCTTGAAGCTTTCAAGGAGCTTATGTGGTGGAGCTGCAGTTTTTTTTTTTAAATATATATATATGTTTTAGTATGTGATCATGTTTCTTGATTTTTTTGAGCTTCTTCTATTTAGAGATGATGGAGTGAAACGTGGCTGCAATTTGGCAGGCGACCCGGATGGTATGTGAGTTTTTGAGGGATTTTATTTTGTACATCTCTCTCTGATGCACCGGTGGTTTCACAGCCATGCTTGCTACAGTTATCGTATCCGTCCGAAAAAGGGAGAATTTTTTTCATCCTATTTTGATTATTTTTTTTCTGACTTCAAGTATATTATCCTTTTTTATTTTTTTAGAATTTATGGATTTCCTTAATGTTCTCAGCATGGTACCTGCAACAAGAGTAAATTCTAGCTTAATACTCTCACGGTTTGACCTACTGACAGTTTGGCCAAAGCCACAGCTTCAGATTCGAAAATCGGCAGAAAACGAGTTGAGGTATTTTATTTTTATCTGAAGTTGATTTTTATATTAATGGGTTTAATAAAAACATTCTTTTTTTAATTATATGTTATGGGTTATTGTATTGAATCAATAATGTCAAACTGTAAAAGATTTAAAATTTATGGTGTTTTTTATTATGTTTTTTTAGGTTGTGTATAATCCTTGGGATAAATTCAATAAGTTGGCAGGTGTAGGATAAGAATGTTGAGTTAAAATTTAAACTCAGATCGGGTAATCCACCTATGTCTTTTCATTTTTAAATTTCATGTTATGGATATATTTGGAACTTTTGGATAGTATTATTATACTGTAGTTGATGACATATATTTTATTTCCATGCTCAGAAATCTCAGATATGACGTATATGAAGAATTTTCAACCGAAGAGAATGAGGAAAAAACTTTATTTGAACCTGTGGTGATTCTGGTGAACAGTTGGGGAGCAAATTAATAAGAATAATATTTATTTTTTCCCCCTTACAATCTAAACCCTGGGATTTTTCAAGAGTCACACACTCCATGAAGTGGAGTGTCCCCATTTTTTAATTTTATTTAGTCTTTTTCCGAATCATCTTTGTACTACTTAAAAGAAAAAAACCTAAATGAGCCTCCGCCCCTTTCTCAATCAGGATCCGTTAAATATGTCCCGTTCTCTTAGAATTTACGATAATGATTTCTAATCAATTATAGTCTATGAAGCCTAGCTCTTGTTTTTCAATTTTCTAAAATTACCAGAAATGGCGGAGAACGTGGTGGAGAGGATGTCCTTGGCGTGGCCGACGAAGCGGTGAGCTGTTTTGTCTGTCTGCAGGTCCCTGAGTCAGAGCTCGCCGTCCCAGGAGCTGGAGAGAGTGAACTGGCCGTCAGAGGAGAGGGCGATGAATCTTCTTCGATTCTTCTCCTACAAATCAAGAGTCAGATTGAATTAATTCCAGGTAATTAGCTTTTTTGTTCTTCTTCACTTCTTCGTCTATAAACCGTCTATAAACCGTAACTTGGCTTAATTTTTTATTGAAGAAGATGTCTGTTATTTTAAATTTACTTTTTTTTAGGTATTGGAGTATAATTTATGATTTGGTGATCTTTATTGTTCATGTCACGTTTTGCTACATATATTACAGCCTGTTTGTGTATTTTTTTTTTTAAACAACTGGATTTTGATTTTTGTGTAATTCATTAATGCAATTGAGAAAGATTGTGTCTTTTTTGTATAATTTATTCATAACTTTTGGATTATTGATTTTTAATTTGAGAAATTGATTCTGAAAATAGCTTCTTTCGAGTGCACTAAAAATGGATGTTGAGGATCCGCCGTTTAATCTTGGTATGTATCCATGGTTTATAGCAAAATTTCATAGGGTTCAATACCTTTTTTTTTCCTTGGAAAATTATGAGTTCAATTTTTTTTCCTGAAAAAATTATGGGTTCAATTGCACTTCTTGGGATATTAATTGGTATTCGATTTTTTTTGGAAAAGTTATGGGGTTAAATTCAATCAGGCGACGCTGATCTCAGTTCAATATTCTTATTATCTGCAGTTCTTGCAATTTTAATTGGTATTCAATTTTCAAATTTGTTTTATTTTTTGAGAAAGTTATGGGGTTCAATTAATTCAAGAACCGCTGATTATGATATACAGTTCTTGGGGTTTTAATTGGTATCCATTTTCCTTTTCCTTTTCCTGTTCTCTTTTCTTGTTTTTTATTTTGTTTAGCATGGAGAAGAAAGGGTGGTATGGATTCATCTTTTAATTATCGAACCTTTTTTAATTTATTTTAGCTGTTTAGTTTTATCGTTTAAGATTTTGTTTGGATGTGATGTAATTGAAATTAGACTTTGAGCTCCAACGTGATTTTTCATGAAATGTGGGATTACACAATAATATTCGTTATATATGAATCCATGATATTAAAGTAGAAGAGTTGTTGGAAGATTAGTGTTTTCTTGTCCATTAAAGAATTTAAGGCAATTAAGAACTGAAGTTACATGGGAACAAAGTTAGTATATAGAATAAATGTTGGAGACCCGGCAAAAGAGATTATCAAATATTTCGTCTTACAAATGTCCTCAAATCTATAAACATGTAATTTTCTATCCGCGTTTGAGTTCTTCTGCTGCTTCTTCTTCTGCTGAATAGGAATATAAATATGACTTATGGTGGTAGGAGTTTTGGGCTACTGGGTTTATTTCCTGAGATTTTATGATGGTGGCTGCCATGTTCTTGGGTTATTATTATTATTATTATTATTATTGTTGTTGTTGTTGTTGTTGTCCCGAAATTTTTCTCGCGTATCCTTTTGTAGATGATCACTATAAATTCCTTAGTTTGTGATTATAAGAAAGAAAAAGAAGAGTAATGTGGCGTGGTGTGCTATTCCTTGTAACAACGTTTTCTCTTTTGTACACATTTCATTTTTCTTAGTATTTTTGACTTTTTTCCCGTGTTGTAATGTCAAAAAATTGTGCTTGTTTATCATTCTTGAATGTTGATGTTTCTATATCATTTGACTTCTTTTTCCTCACTGATTTTATAGTTTGTTTCTATATTTTCAAGTGGGCACCGTTCCTCCTGAATATAAGCCATAGCTTTTGTTTCCAGGTATGTCCAATGCACTCAATATTCAGCAAGTATTTTTGTGTTAAGAATTTTGCTACTGCTGTCCTACCGGTAATATTAAGCTTCACATTTTGTGTTGGTGTGTGGCTGGAAGTATATTGTTAGAATCTCTAGAGTGCTTGGTTTCAGATGAGAAAATATTATTTGCTTTTCAAATACAGCAACACATGCCTACTTTGCCCATCATGGGATTTCTTAATGATTAAACTTTTAGTTAGGATTTTGATTTTTATGGTTGAGAATATATTTTTCTCCTTATTAGTTGATGATGATGTCATTTTGTAAAAAAAGAAAAAACTAAAAATTGCTATGGTGTTATTTAGAATTAAGTCATTAACTAATGTATACTATTAATTTTCCCTTTTTGTTTCCATAATTTTATAGGTGATTTTATTTTCAATTCTCTTTCTCAATTACATATTTTTAATTATTATAAATAGAATTTTCAATATGCATTGAACTTCTCCGCGCAGAAGAACTAAGGGAGGCTAAAGTGTATAAGATCTCAACGGTTTTAAAAGAGGAGTTAGGTGGGTCCAAATCAACGCCTGTGTGGGTGCACCTTTTGATATTGCAGCAACAAATGTAAAATTTATCCCCTAAAAAATCTCATCCATTTAAACTCTTTTCTAAAATTGTGGAAATCGTTCAATATAGGGTCCTTATACGGAAGGCAGCTTTATATCTTTGGATTGTTGATCAATTATTTTTTCTTTTTTCTTTTACTATATTTAAGTGATCATATGCTAATGTCTCTGATGGGAAATTTGCAAAATTGTCCGATTCAAATTTTTTATGTTGAAAATTTTGAGTGAATGTCGAGCTTTGAATTACCGAAGGGCGTTCTTGTGAATTGAACCTGGTGATTGATGTTATTCTTGTATTATTTATAGCAATTTAAATGGTTAATTTCTTGTAAATTAGTTGCGGGTCTTAAAGATTTCTTGAGGTTTATAGTATAATTGTTTACATCTTGTTTGTTTATTAATAATATTTATTTGGACTTTTTGATATTAATATTTATTTTCAGGGGTTGCTGTTGCGATTTATATGACTGCTGTTTTGTTCAAGTATTTCGTAGGTTTAAGTATTTTGCAGCATTATTGAAACCTCAAATTTATAAAAAATGAATTTTTTGTAGGAAGAGGAAACTTTTGATCCTCGTTAGTTCTTCGTTTATTTTTGTGCTTCAACTACTGGGCATATATTGACGACATTGTAAGGATGAACTGTTTTATTCATTACTCGTGATTCCACCAGAGGCAATCCCACCTTTCTGGCATGTGATATTTACCATCCTTGTAAACGCTATGAACTTCTACCTATTTTGTTGATTTATAGTCATTTTATATCCGACAATGCTTGTTAGGATGATGCCATTGTTTTATTTTGAGTACAAAAGTTCTAGAAATTACTGGGGATAATAACAATAACGACCCCTTGAGTTTTATTTTACAAAAAAAAAAAAAAGATTTAAAAAAATAAATAACTTTGAAAATTGCATAAACCACCTTGAAGTTAGACATGTCTTACATTCTGTACCTATCGTTTAGTAGAGCTAATGTAAATCGCCTGCATCATCAAATGCTTAAAATTTACATACCTCATCTTTTCTTTATATTATAGTGAAGCCCAAATTTTCTTTTTACATTTTATATTTACATCTTTCAAAATTTTTAAGTATTACAAATAGCCAGACGAAAAGTTAGGGCAAATTGCAATATTTCTAATTTATCCCTGCTTTATTAGGTTGTTGTTCTCATGATTTATTTAATTTTCAGAATTTTATGGCATAATAGGTGCTTGATTTTACTAGATTCGAAAGTTTGCCTCATTTGGGTTCATTTTTTCAAAAAAATGGTCGAGGCGTGCGCCTCGAAACATTTTTGGTATACTTCGATTGGGGCAAGCGCATCGGACTGGAACGTAAGCCTCAAAACGCCTCAATTTAAGGTTTTTTTTTTTATTTTTTCTTTTCTTTTCTTTATTCATTATTTATTATTATTAATAAAAGTATGAAAGAAATTAAATAGAATCCTAGGGCTGTATTTGCCTGCATATTCACAAGGTTAACAACCGACACTGTTGATCTGGGTCACAGTTGCAACAAATCCAAGGTGAAATTCAGTTTCCTGGAAGCAGGGGATTTCTTTTCGAAAGGTAATTCTTATGTTTATATTTCACGTATCTTTGGTGGGTTCTTCACAATCTTATTAGTTTTGATTTGGGCGTTTTGCCTTAAGTACGCTGGAAACCCGTATATCTTTTACTATTTAACTCAAAAAAAAATTTGAGTGCAACATAACCACCATCACCCCACCCCACCCCACCCCACCCCGATTTATGCATTTGTGCATTAATTAGCATTTTTTCACATGTCTTTGGTGGGTTCTTCATAATCTTATTAGTTTTAATTTTGGTGTTTTGCCTGCCACCGACCCCCCACCCCCAATTTATGCATTTGTGCATCAATCAGCTTTTTTCTTTTGTGTCACATTTCTTACGGTCGTATTTGTAAACTTAAATCTGTCATGGGCTTTCATATTGGTTATTATTGCTCCTCAATAAAAACATTAAGGTACTATTAAAGCACTATTTTAGAAAATAAAGGAATTTTTTGGTGAGATTTTTTGTAGATTAGTTTTTTAATAAATTGTTTCTAAATCTGGTAGTTTATAGATTTTGTTTTTTCTTGAACTTCCACCCCCACCCCACCCCCTTCATGTTTCTCTGTTTAATCAATTGGTATTTGGATAAAAAATTTCACATTTAAGTTGTTTGAATCGTTTTGAGATTGAATTTAGTTTGATGACTTCACATCATTTACATGTGTTTGACGGATTTATCTTCTATTTTTGTGAATTATGTGAATTTTTAATTCGTGATTAATCATATACGTTCTCAATATAAATTACTGTGTATTGGGATATCATATTTTATTGCAGAGCAAAGTGGGGGATTTTGTGGGTTTGATTGTGTGCTCCTTGTGTTTCTGATCGGAACACCATTAGAAAATTCTCTATCTAGTGTAACTGTTGGATGCATGATGTTCTTTATAAGTTGCATTTTGTGTTTACTTTGTTACTGTAATTTGTTTTAAGGAGCAGATACAATGACGTGGTGTTTCAAACCAAACCTGAAGCTACATTTCTCGACTTCATTCTCTGCAAGGTAGATTTTGTTTTGTAATTGTCGATTCTTTTAGTAAATTGTGATGATTATACACGTCCATGCGTGAACGCATGTTTGATTATTGTTTGAGAGTTTCTGAATATAAAATGATGACATGGTTAATTTTGTGTACAATTCATTATTTGGCGAAAAAAACGTCCTCAGTTCTTGAATTTTAATTTGTTGGTTTGGTTTGCGCTTTAGATGAATTTACGATTATAAATTTGGTATAAAAGACTGATCATTTCTACTAATTGATAACAACCCCTATTACCTTTATCAAAGTAATCATTTTACTCAAGTTTGTTGTTGCTTATATATATATATATAATGTAGGGATAAAAGAAAATTGATTCAAAGTGCATAATTAATCAGTAGTAGTATTAATTATAAATATAAATGTTTCAATGTTCACTTGCACATTAATCAAAAATACCTATTAAAAAATATCGATTTGCAAAGTAATAAAATGAAGAATAAATAAATTCAAGGGGTTTGTTGTATTGTCCAAACAATGTTGAGAATTGTGGGTATTTTTGTGTAAAGTGAGATGATTCACCAATTAATTTGGTGTTAGTTTGTTCAGTGTTTTTTTTTCTCAAAACAATGGCATTGATTGCATCAATAGATTTTACTAATGTGACTCTTGGAGTTAGCGACGAGGTGGAGTATTAATGTTGCTTGAAATAACTTTTTTTTTAATAATTTGTTTTTGTTTTGAAAAGGATGATTCGTGTTAGTACTCGACTTATAACTTTTACATAATTTAATTTTAATATACTAATCCTGCTGTCATAAGTTGTGCTGTCATAAGTTGTGCAGTTAATCAATTCTCCTTTCCTGATTTTTATCCATAACTACGTGGTTTACATTTGATAGTTATTCCAATGCAGGCTTTCTACTTGGCCTTGGTGTTCTTACTGGACAGCTCCACGGGGCTTAAGTTGCAGAACCTTAATTACACGTTTGATGGCTTTGTTTGTTTAAATTGAACGAAAGATTTTCAACTGGAATAAAATTATCTCTATTTTGTTAGATGAAAGATGATGCATCTCCTGTACTTACCCCAGAGAAGAAAGCTCTTAAAGAAGTGCCCGTTGACAACAATCTCGATAAGCAGCAACAACAGGCTGTGGTATATATGAGGTCAATTTCATTGTTCCTTTTTTTTTTTTGGTTCATTTGAAGTTTTCATGGGGGATCCAGTATGTAAATCTGTGAAAGATGAGACTACTTCGTTCAAAAAAATAGCATACCTGTAAAAGATGTATCACCATAAATGGGCCATCACTTCTGTTAATGATATATGATATTGTTTGTTGTAGCTAATTTGTCCCAAAAAAAAAAAAAATACTAATTATTTTAGTATAAGTCAATAATACAATTTTCTTTTCTCCTTTCTTAGTTAACTGAAGTTATTATATTTTTTTATTGTTAAGTTTTTCGGCAAAATATAATATGTATATAACCAAATTACAAATAACTTTTTAACATTCTAATTGTTATTTAATAAACTCTGATTTTTCGTTGGGCCAAGGCCGTGCGTGTTCCTAAGTATGAGTGAGAACAAGACGATGACACTTTCAGCGTACGAAGGATTGATTGCGTCATTGGCTGTATCGACAGCTGTAGGCTTGGTTGCATCTGCTAGTCATGAAAAAATTGTCAAACTACAGTAATAAAACTATGATTCCAACATCTCGGCTCGAGTGTTGTTTTGTTGTTTTGATGACCTGATTTTTCTTGTTTGGTGTTGTTTATGCTATTGTTGTGGTGTAGTTTCATTTTTTTTAATTAATCCAACTTTGGAACAAAATTTACTCTAGCTATTTATCTTTTCGAATGATGTACATGTTTGGAATACCAGTGGTGTTCCCTTGAATACACAAAAATAAAAGTTGTTAGGAATCTGACTTTTTGCAGAATCTTAAATTGTTTTTAATAGCTTGATCGAGACAAACAAGGAATAGATCATTTGATTTATTTAAGAACTCAATGTACTAAATATTATGTAAAAACAAACAAATAAATAAATTGGGTCTTTCTTCCAAGTAGTTTCAGCTACAACAAGTTCCTCGTTGAGAATGAGAGAGAGAGAGAGAGTTGTGTTTATTTCTCTTGCTGTTGAACGTCGCATCGGAATTCCTCCATTTTCGATTGTAACTCCACGTAACTGCACAATACGAATTAAAGACATTTAAAACTTAATCAATAGCACCAACAACAATTTAATTTAATTTATTTTTTTAAATTGCAATCAACATAATAGTAATGTAATAATATTTGAGAAAATTGTGGTGGATCTTTACTATACTTCTAATCAGACTTTTTACTTTTAATGGGGAGAGAAAAAAAGAAAAAAGAAAAAAGCTCGAACAATAATATATATATATATATATATATATATATATATATATATATATATATATATATATATATATATATATATATATTATATATATTTATAATGCAAAATCTTCATATCCTATATGTCTGTTTCACATTCTTTGGTAGTTTTGGAAAATATTCTGGTGCTTTTGTGTCCAAATCTAATATCTACCTAATTTAATATTTTCCTTTTATATGTATTTACCTAATTTAATATTTTATTATCATTATATTTCTTCTAAATTTAATATTTCTCTTTTACTATACGTTACCTGATTCAATATTTTCTTTATCATATTCTGCCTAATTCAATATCTTACTTTTATTATACTAATATAGAAAAAAAGTTATATTTAATTAGAAAAAACCTATATAAGTTGAATTAATTTTTATTTATAATAAAAATTGAAAAAATTTATTTTTAGAATTTCAAAATACTATTTAAGAAAAATACGAGTTATGTAAAATTATTACAAAAGAGAAAATAAATATAAAATATATAAACTCAAATTTGGATATCTAATCCTAATATAATGCATTAAGAATAATATTAAAATTTTATGTGAAAAACTAAAAAAAAGAAAAAAGAAAAATAAAAGCAACAACAACAAAAACTAACAGTAAAGAATTGTTACATCTAAGAAAAATAAATATTAAATATATTCTAAACGTTCTTATCTAATCCCAATAAAATGCATTGATAAACACATTTTATATCTATATGACATATTAATGTCTTACGCAAAAAAGAAAAAAAAAATAGAAAAAAGAAAAAAGAAAAAAAAAGAAGTAATATTACATATACTAAAAGTTAGATATACGATATTTTTTAATAGGATTATCAGTGTCTTATGAATTTTAATTTTTATATCACATATTTACATGCGACACGCGAGTGTTGTATGTTTTACATTTTTACAAATTCAAATTTTAATGTATTTTCTTTCAAGTATAGGGTATTTTTGCTATGTCTTACAACTAATTTCGTAACCCACGGGTATAAATAATTAAAAATTATTTATTGTGAAAATCAGTTTACTGTAATTAGAACAAATAATACTCCAATTTATGTGTAAAAATTATTTATTGTGTAGAATAATTTTCGTGTAAATAGAAAAATAATGTTATGATTTGTGTGTAATATTTTCAATAATATTTTTAATGAGTGTTACTTATTTTCAAATCCTGCATAATATGAGGGTGTTAAACTAGTGTGTGTGTGTATATATATATATATATATCTATCTGTGTGTGTGTGTGTGAGAGAGAGAGAGAGAGAGAGAGAGAGAGAGAGAGAGAGAGAGAGGAGAGAGAGAGAGAGAGACAAAATGTACCTCCACTAGTTGCATCAAAATCTTCTTTACGGATTTTCATTAAAACTGTTGATGTTGTCGTTATAAATTGCCTCTCGGACATTGTGAGCTGTTTTACACGATGTCTCCAAGAATGCCAAGTCATTCTCCTTGGCAAATTGCTCTCTTTCCTCGGTGCTTACTTCTCTTTTGTGAGCCAACATATCGCACTTATTTCCTATCAACATTATTGTCATGTTTGTGTTTCCCAACTCCCTAACATCCTCTAACCAACTTCCTGCGTGCTTAAAAGTTTCCCACCTGATCATCAACCAAGGATTATATTTGAAAATTTGTTTTAATTTAGTAATTAATTAAACGAAAATAACTGAGACTTTGTTACGTAAAAGTTTCCCACCTGATCATCAACCAAGGATTATATTTGAATTTTTTTTTAATTTAGTAATTAATTAAACAAAAATAATTGAGACCTTGTGACGTCATAAACTCGCAGAGCCGCGCAGGCACCCTGTAGTAAGACCTCGTAATAGACCTTTATTTTTCTTGACCTGCCTGGTCAAACAATAATAAAATAATATGAAAAATATTATAAGTTAAAAAGAGTTTAAAAAGGAATGAAAATACATTTGAGAAGGAATTTTCTAGACAAAGAAAAAAAATGTAGAAATTCGTAATATGGCAAGTCCTTTGAAAAGTAATTGTATATGCACGTATATATTAAACGAAGAATTTCGTAATAACGTTTGATTTTCTGATGGCTCGCATGCTTGCTTTGCGAATTCTGAAGATTGAATATACTTATTAAAATATAGAAATTCTAATATATACCTAATTTAATATTTTTACTTTTATTATATTTTGTCTAACTTAATATTTACATTTTATTATATTTTATCTAATTTAATAATTTTCTTTTATTGTATTTTGCCTAATTCAATATTTCCATTTATTCTTCTAATATAATAATATAAAAAGTCATATATAATTGAAAGAAAAATCTACACTAGTTATCTTAATTAGAAAGATAAATTACTTATAATATAATGTTAATTACAAACAAAAAAAAACTTAAAAATAATCTAAATAAGTTGTATTCATAATAAAAGTTAAAAGACGAACCGTGTCCCAAATTCGTAGCTTTATTGGAATATTGTCAATTATGATCGTCTTAACTCCGAATTCGACACTAATGGTCGATACATGGTCGTCTGGTTGAAATCGATTGTTGACAAACTGTAGAAGCAGACTTGATTTCCCAAYACCTGAATACATATATACATAGTAATTAGCATAACTAATTAATTACAATAATAGGAATTTCATGTGACCATGGCATGACTAATCAATATTGTGTAATTATACTAAAAAGTGTCTAGTAAGAGGGAAAAGAAACCTGAATCTCCAATTGTAATATAAGTAAACTCACAAGCAACAGTTGAAGAGGACATGATTGTTCCAACAAGATTTGAAAAACACTATTAAAAATATTTGAATGAGAAGTCTCTATGAGATTTTTTTTTAATGAAATTGTCTTTTATTATTGATACGGACCAAAATGTCTATATGTGATGTGTGATGTTATTTATTGTATGAGGTTATTTGTGGTAAGCGACCTCATTTCTAGGAGAGGGTGTTCCTCCTGGAAGATGGGCGAGCTGTATTGTATCCTTAAAAAGTGAGCGAGCTGGTTTGCGTAGAGTAGCGACCTGTAGTATGGGGATGAGTTCTCATATAGGGTCGTGATCTCTTATAGTTTGAGATGTGTACTTGAGCTCGGTTGTGGGATTTATGAATGATAAAGCCCGTGGGCTTATGGTGATTATGTTATGTGGCTTTCAGTGGGCTGTATAAAGGGCCTAGGCTTATTGTGTTGAAGAGATTTGTTATATATGGGAACTTAACATGCGGAAAGAGTCCTAATTGAGAGTCGGTTATAGATTTTTATTATGAATGGAATTATGGTTATAGAAGGTAACCCTAAATTGAGGGAGATTTCCCATATCTTAATCTAAAGGGGCGTGTGCCTCTCATTATTGGACTAAGTCAATATTGTTTTATCGCATTATTATTCTTATTTGGAAGAGTGAAGAGTATTGATTTCGCTTATTAACTTAAATGTCGGAGGGCCTTAACGGGCTCGAAATCCGACCCGTTTGAGGCGTTGTTTTGCAAGACCAGCGAGATCGCCAGGATATTCACGGAGGGTTTGAGGGATCGCTGTAACGTATTTGGAAGCAGTTTCAGGTCGCTGGTCTCTTTTTGAGGTTAGTACCCCTTTTATTTGGTAGCCCAACTTTTTGGACATATCAAATTGGGGCCATCTGTGGGAAAGAGGGACATCGAGTCCTTGAGCGAAAGGCGTGAGAGATTTCATAAGCAAAACATGAAGGATAGCAACATAATTCCGAGAACCTTACACTATGGTTCTTTATCAAACAACAAGAAGAAGAAGAACATATTGGTGGATATTAACGAGCAAGATATGACAAAGGATGGACAAATGCCTTCTCAGGCGGATCCAGTTGTCCAAGGCACTGGTAACACACCACCACCCTCTCCCAAGAAGCGTGAGGGAAAGGGATCGGCAGAAGTTTTGGAGATAAGAACACCGGAGATGGAAGATCAGAAAGCGATTCACATAGAGGCGAAAGACGGGGAAGATTTACTGAAGGATAGGCCCTGCCAGAATAAGAAGGGGTTTTTAGATGGGCTTATGGATATTGTGCCTCTAGAGAAGCAGGAGGAGTTACGCAGATACCTAGCAAGCGAGCTGAGTATTTGGAAGGAGAAGGGTGGTAAATCACATAGCGAGAGAGAGGAAGAGTCGGCGATTAGAAAGGTAAAGCGAGGTGAGAAGTCTCTGTCTAAAAGACTGTCTCAAACGAGAGGACGGAGTAGGCGGAAAAATGAGGATGCTTCTAGTTCCACCTCATCCATAGATTCTCATGTTCGCAAGCGGAGAGTGAAAGGAGTGAAAGTAAGGCGAAGTCGTTATAGGCGAAAAGGTCGCCGACACAGTAAGCATGATAGTGAAAGCGAGACTCCGACTTCCGACACGGGTAGTGAGTCTCGTGAGAAAACCAAGAAGAGTGGTAGTGTGTTTAAGGAAGGAAAGGGGGAAAGCGAGATAGGGCCGCATAATAAGGCCTTTAGATATTTGCAGGAGGCTATGTTGAAATTAGAAAAGCGAGTAGATGGGGAGAAATTCGATGGAGACGAGAGACATCCTTTTTCGGAAGATATGATGCACGCTGCAATGCCTAAGAGCTACAAAGCATTGGAATTTCAGTATCGAGGAGTGACGGATCCAGTCGAGCATCTACAACTCTGAGAATGCAAGGATGTTGCACAGTTATACGAATGTCGTGGTATGTCGGGCCTTTGTGTCCACCTTGAGGGGGATCGCGCAAAATTGGTTCTACCAGCTCCCGCGGGGAAAAATTACCAGTTATCAGGTGTTGTGAGCTGCTTTCTTAAAACAGTTTTCTAGTGTTAGGCAGAGTTCGAAGACCGCACAGTCTCTCTTTACTATGGTACAACGGCCTGACGAGACATTGAAGCAGTATATTAATAGATTTACCAGTGCTACTTTGGAGGTGTCCGCTGCCAGTGATGAGATGAAGGCCGGAGCCTTATATCAGGGACTAAGAAGAGAAGATTTGCGCAAGTCACTGGTCAAAAAAGAAGCGCGAACCTATGACGAGGTGTTAGCGAGGTGTCATAAGTACGTACAAGTGGAGGAGGCTGAAGAATAACATCAAGCACGTTTTGGCAGGGAGGATAAGGACAGGGGTGATAGCGGATCAAGAAGGGAGTTGCGGAGAGAACCAATATGGATAGTGCGCGGGCTCCTGAGCCCGAGCTTTGTGACCAGTAAGAGGTCGGGGGAGAGTATGCGATATTGGAGAGAGGAGGATTTCACGCCATTGATTCATCCACGAGCTAAAGTATTCTCTATTATGGAACGCTTGGTACCTGACGCTATAAAATGTCCAGAAGATCGCACGCCTATTCCTACTCATCCCAAGACTACTTTCTTTTGCCGGTTCCACAATAATTACGGGCATTCCACCGAAGGATGCAGGCATCTTAAAGAAGAAATAGAAAGACTCATAAAAGCTGGGCATTTGCAGGAGGTGATTTACAAGGAGAGGGAACCGAAGGAGCAGGAGCGGACACTACCTCCACCACCACCAGGGGGTCCGCCCCAACGACAGGTCGCAAGACAGAGGCAACAAGGAAATCAGGGACGCGATGGTCCGCGAGGGAATAGAGGGAGGATAAACATGATTTCGGGAGGACCGACGGATGGTGATTCTAATAATGCGCGTAAAAGGCATGTTAAATCAGCTCGTTCAAGAACGTGGGATGTTTCTAGTGTGAGTCGGCAATCACAGGTTGTAGGGCCAGTCATTTCTTTTGGCCCCAGCGATCCACGCGGGCTATAGGAGGATCACAATGACGCATTGGTGATTGAGGCTGAAATTGCAGGGTACGATGTTGGCAGAATTTTCGTGGAGAATGGGAGCTCGGTAAACATCATATATACGGATTGTCTTGAACAGATGGAGATAGAAAAAGAGTGCGGTCCGTAAATACGCCCATATATGCGTTCAATGGGGCACAGGTGAATACCGAAGGCGAGCTGACGCTCCAGGTGGTACTGGGAAAAGATGAGGCGCGAGTGGAGAAAGGCTTGAAGTTTTTGATCATCCGTGGGAGGTTGGCTGATAATGCTATATTAGGGCGACCTGCCCTTAACGCGTTCCGAGCGGTAACATCGACTTATCACATGAGCATCAAGTTTCCAGTAGGTGATAAAGTAGGGGAAGTCATCGCACAACAGCAGGTCGCACGATCGTGTTACCAACTGGCAGTCAGGAAAGGGTTGATGGAGAATAAACGCGAAAGGGGTGATGATCAACCGGAGGGAGTGCTTAATGTAAAGAAAGTAAAGGAACAGGAGAATTCTGTCCAACCGAATGAAGAACTGATGGAGATCTCCTTAGAGGAAGATCGCCCAGAATATACCACGAGGGTAGGGACCCTAATACCCGATGCATTGAAGGATGAGCTGATCAAGTTGTTGAGAGAGTTTCAGGATGTATTCGCGTTTGGGGATGGAGAATTGACAGGGGTGTCCCCTGAGGTCGCGCAACATCACTTAAATGCGGATCCAGAAGCGAGGTCGGTGAAACAAAAGAGGAGACATTTTGGGCCAGAGCTGGATAGAGTAATTGAAGAGGAAGTGCAGAAATTGTTGAAGGCCGGCCATATAAGGGAGATTCAATTCCCTGAGTATCTGTCTGATTTTGTGATGGTGCCTAAGCCGGCTCAGAAGTGGAGGATGTGTGTGGATTTTCGCGACCTGAATAAAGCTTGTCCCAAGGATCATTATCCTTTGCCGCGAATTGATCAGTTGGTGGATTCTACCTCAAGATGCGAGCTGTTGAGCATGATGGATGCTTCACAGTGGTATCACCAAATACCTCTGGCAAAGGAAGATCAGGCCAAAGTGAGTTTTGTTACTTCCACGGGTACTTATTGTTTTGTCTCCATGCCTTTTGGATTGAAGAATGCAGGAGCGACCTATCAGAGGCTGGTGGACCGTATGTTCAAAGACTTGCTGGGGTCCACCATGGAGGTGTACGTCGACGATATGCTGGTTAAGAGCAAAAAAGCGGAGTCTAATGTAGAAGATTTGAAGAAGGCGTTTGTTATATTAAGGCAGTATGGTATGAAATTAAATCCAAAGAAGTATGCTTTTGGTGTCCGATCTGGGAGGTTTTTGGGTTATATGGTGACCGAGCGAGGAATAGAAGTTAACCCGGAAAAGGTGCGAGCTGTTTTGGAGATGCCACATCCTTGCACGGTGCGTGATGTTCAGGTACTTACAGGTTGGATGGCAGGTCTTAGTCATTTTATTTCTAGGTCGGCGGAGAGGGGCGTCCCCTTTTTTAGGGCGCTTCGTAAGGGATCCAAGTTTGAGTGGACAAAAGAAGCTGCATATGCATTTGTGGAGTTAAAAAAGTACTTGGCAGAGATACCACTATTGACCAAACCCATGCCAGGAGAGGACCTGATCTTATATATATATATCTGTAGGGGAGGTTGCCATGAGTTCTGTGTTGATAAGAGAAGAAGCGGGCATGCAAAAACCCATCTATTACATTAGTAGGATGCTGCACAGGGCTGAGTTGAGATATACCGAGCTGGAAAAAGGAGGATTTGCGTTAGTTTGTACAGTGAGGAAGTTGAGACCCTATTTCTTGAGTCACAGGGTGAAGGTACGTACTAACCTAGCTCTCAAGAAGGTTTTGGGCAATCCCAATGTGTCGGGACGATTGGTAAAGTGGGATGTGGAGCTTAGTGAGTATGATGTGGTTTATGAGCAGAGGGTGGCTATCAAAGCACAAGTATTAGCAGATTTTTTGAAGGAGATGACAAGACCGGTTGAAGTAGAGGAGGAAGTGAAGGCATGGACGTTGTATACAGATGGCTCGACTATGGCATAAGGGGCAGGGCTGGGTATTATCTTTACCAGTCCAGAAGGGGAGAATTTGGAGTTCGCAATCAAGTTAGGATTCAAAGCGTCCAATAATGAGACAGAATATGAGGCTGTGTTACAAAGGATCAAAATGGCGAGCGATCTGGGAGTACGAAAGTTGTGGGGCATATACAGATTCTCAACTGATAGCGTGTCAGTTCGATGGTTCTTTTGAGTCTAAGGAAGAACGGATGGCGGTGTATCTGAGTAAATTGCGGGAAGAAGTAATGCGTTTTGATGAATTTAAACTGGAACATTTGCCGCGAGCTAAAAATACTCGTGCTGATCAGCTCGCTCGGATAACTGGGGCCTTGGGAACTTGTGATACTCGGAAAATTACATTGATGGAGCTGGCCCATAGTAGCATGGAGAAAGGGAAAGAGGTTATGGAGCTTGAGACCAGAGATGATTGGCGTACTCCTGTTTGGGATGTTTTAGTTAAGGCAAAGGAAGGTGCAGGGAGATTGACAACAAAGGAAGCCAGAATAGCAGCTCGCTTTTGTGTAATACACGAAGAGTTGTATAAAATATCACGGTTTGGACCTTTTCTGAAGTGTTTAGCTATGGAGCAGGGAGCAGAAGTATTGAGAGAGATACACGAGGGGTATTGTGGCGATCAAGCGAAGGGAAAGGCATTATTGAACATAACGTTTTCTTTTGGCCTGGGATGAAAGCTATGGCTAGCGAGCTGGTTCGAATGTGTAAGAAGTGTCAAATGTATGCTCCTGTTATTCATATACCGGCTGAAGAGATGATGGTTATGAGCTCACCGTGCCCATTTGCGCAGTGGGGGATTGATATTGTGGGTCCTTTCCCAAAAACCCCAAGCAACAAAGAGCATTTGGTGGTGGCGATTGATTATTTTACGAAGTGGGTGGAGGCCAAGGCAGTTACGGGGATAAGCGAGCAACACATAATGGATTTTATTTTTGATAATATATTTTGCAGGTCGGAGTACCTCGAGTGTTAGTTTTGGATAATGAAACTCAGTTTAATGGCAGGAAAATTCAAAAGTGGTGTAAAGAGATGGGGATGAAGCAGCGATTTGCTTCTGTGGCACATCCGCAGACCAATGGATAAGTGGAAGTTACTAATCGAATAATTGTGCAGGGACTTAAGCTGCGATTGGAGAAAACAGGTGGACTTTGGGAAGAAGAGCTCGCGTCGGTCTTATGGGCTTACCGAATGACTCCCCGAACTACCACGGGGGAGTCGCCGTTTAGTTTGATCTACGGAATGGACGCGGTCATTCCAGCAGAGATAATTGGAGGGTCGCAACGATTGATAGCACTTAATGTGGAAGAAAATGAAAGACTAGCTCGAGGAGCGATCGAGATAATTGAAGAGATACGAGAGAAAGCTGCAGCTCGGGTTGAACATTATAAACAGTGAGTAGAAGCTGCTTTTAATAAGCGGGTAAAACATCACTGTTTTTAGGTCGGTGATCTGGTGTGGAAGAGGGCTGACGCATTGAAGATGACTAAGAAATTGGAACCGAATTGGCTGGGGCCATTTAAGGTGAAAAAGGTATTGAGAGGAGGAGCATATATACTTGAAGATACAGCTGGAAAAGTTTTGCCGCGTAGCTAGAATGTGTGTCACTTAAAGAAATATTATGCGTACACTACTACAGAAATAGGCTATTACATCGGTTATTTAAGCCTTTTACATCGGTTATTGAACCGTTGTAATAGCCCTCGTTGTGAACTGCACAGAAAACTACATCGGTTGTCGAACTGATGTAAGACTGGCATTTACTACACCGGTTTTCTTAATAACCGATGTAAAAACATGAATTGCCCGATGTAAGACTGGATTACACTACATCGGTTTCCCGAAAATCCGATGTAAAACATGAAATAACCGATGTAAGACTAACTATACTACATCGGTTTCATTAATAACCGATGTAAAATATGAAATACCCGATGTAAAATTGAATTATACTACATCCGTTTCTTTAAAACCCGATTTAAAAACATAAAAAATGATGAAACCGATGTAGTATAATTCAAACTTACACCGGTTAAATACTAACTGATGTAAAAAGTACAGAGATTTACATCCTTAATTAATATCCGATGTAAAATTACTATTTTTTTTTTTTAAATTTTGCCGTTTTAGGCGATTCACACCTGGAAATTTGTAACCGATATATTTCACATAGTCCAACCAAACAATGAGTACACAATTCACCCAAAAATTCATCAAATTCCAAATATATTAAAAAAAATATAGCATCTTTCAGTGAGTCATAACATCTCAAATAAGCAAAAGCCATTGAKACCAAAGAAATACAATATAGTAATTTACAAAAATTACCATCCATCAGCTTGTTACAACTAATCTTCAAATACTATCGAGAGCAATTGAATCTTCTGTGCTTTCCTCTTTCTTAGCCTCTACACCTTTTTAAAGAGCGATATCACAACTCGAGTGAGGCATGCCCGTGTTCGGACTCACACAATACACTTCTTTAGATTTGTAGTCTTCACYTGAATATTTGAAATAGGCAAGAAGACAAGTAAAAGACAGACATTCTCAACTCTGAATGATTATTCTCATATGGTTATGTTCTGTAAATTTCCAAAAACACGAGTTAAAACGCTAGTATATCCTCATGAATGGGAAAAGTGAAAAAACTACCTTGAATGTAACATAATTACTGGACTTGTTGGATAATTGCATGTAACATGAGATGTGCTTCAATTCGACTATTACAGAATATCAATGTGAAAATGAATTATCATCAATGCATTACATGTTCACCCTTTATCTAAAAAGACTGAACAAGTCACCTGCTTCAAGATCAAGCAATGAACATGAACGTAATGTTGACACAACCGACAGCGAACGGGTATTCCCATAACGCCCTATTACCTTCCTGCTTCCTAAGAAGACCCTGAAATGATTTCTACAGAAAAAATATTTGGGAACTTTTTTAAGGTTAATGTTTCGTCAATACTATCTAAATTCAAATTCAAATTTTAAACTTAGGCGAGCAAAAATAGCAAAACCTGTAGGCATAGGACATTGGACTAATTACATGCAGGGGCAGGAGAGTGCAAACATACCAGAATGTTCCTAGCAAAGTACAACAAATTTTCCAGTGATATGAAACCTCCACCCCTAAATGAATAAACCTTATGTTAATTACAAGCAATGATCTGACAAAAAATTAGACAGCCTTTTCCAAAAGATTTCAACAAAGTTCGAGGATAACTATAAAGTACCTAAAATCTGTTGATGGATCTTTTCCCTGCCAACCCATTTCCTTCCACTGATTTGATATTAAACCATATAGTTCCTCCCTAGGAAAGGCAGCATGCCATAGTGCCCACAGGGATTCCTATCAAACAAAAGAAAACAAACTTTTGAGAAGGAAATGCAGAGTTAATATATAATAGAAAGCTTGCTGAAACAAAAAATTAATTAGTCTGTGTAACAACAAGTGAATCATGCTACAAAATTAGAAAACACCTTGTATGCAAATTAAAATAAATGAGAACATAACACATCTAACAAATCAAGCAGTGAATCATGCAAACCAACAAACACCTTATATCAATAAATGTGAATTAAAACAAAGGAGAATAGGCCAGGATCACAATTTTAAAGTTCAAATACCATTCTCAGAATAATTTACCTATATAAGGAGAAAAGATACTGCCATTTCCCATGGATATCTATCTGTCTAACTACTAATTAAGAAGCAATAAAACCCAATTATTAAAAGCTCATGCATAAAAAAACAAGAAACAATGCATGTGACATTATACTTTGAGACAAGGAATAGACAAAATAGCAATAATGGCCATGATTAAAGTTAAGACAAACAAAAGCTCAATAAAAACACCCTGAACAGTGAGCAACGAAGACCGTACTATTTATTTATTTATAAGTACTTAATTACCTTTTGATTATCTCATTTTTTAATGGGCCTCCATAAACTAACTAACCAAAAGGTCCAAAATAGCTTTATATTACACTAAGGAAATATTAACTCCAAACCACATGCAATCCAATCGAAAGATAATTTTGCGATTGCATTTATTTTAATTAATTCATCATTATTAATTTTTATTAATTATTATAATGGAAAAAGAAGGGTGAGATACCTGTAACAACGTCGAGCTCATACACATTGATTTGAGGGCCATAATTGAAAGCTTGTCCACTGATACCCGCATTAGAGAGTGTACCCCCAACCGAAAGGTACAAGTAGTCAGTCCATGATTTAGGCGCGAGTCCATACTCTAAGGTGGACCTGAGGACATCTACCCACAACTCCCCTCCCCACACGTCAACGTACATAAATTTTTCCGAAACCCAGGGCGGCGTCGGCTTTCCCGAACTAGTCATTTGAATCACCAAACCGTTTTTGGTCATGGCTTGCCCGTTTATCGAGTGGCCATGCCTGCGAGCCGAGACGCCAAACCCGTAAGCCGACTCGTACACCGATTTCACGAGCTGGGCGACGTCACCGGCTGAAGCCGGATGGAGAACAGCCAGCGGCTCGACGCTTTGCATGCCGCCGAAGTCCCGCGAAGCCGATCCAACGTTGGCTGGCTCAAGGCTGAGTCGGCCTTCCACCTCGAGGTGCAGCAGCTCGGTGGAGTCCAGAGTTAATCCGATGGTCACGATCAGCCGAAAGATTGCAAACATTAGCAGTAATTTTGTAGCCATGCTGTGATGATGCTATATAGTAATACGTTGGACTGAATTAAATAAATTTGCCTTGATTATAGCTAGAGAACAACACTAAGAATTCTTTTATTCACCCTCCATTTGGTATTGCCAAGTGTATTAAGTGCCTATACAAGAGGAATAAAATTTAGTGGACATGTGATAAGGTTACATTCATAACAAAATACGGCGACAAATCATAACCCATAATATTATCAAAATCCAAGTAACAAGAAAATTATGTATGAAACGAATTGAGAAAAATCACAAATAAGCAAACCTGGAGAATAGGTTCTAACTGCGGCTTTGGAGCTCTTTTAACAGCCTCACGTTGTTGCTTTGCTCCATGAGTACGCATTATATACGAGGGCAGAAACAAATAAGCACCTCGCTCATACCTAACAAAATAAGTCAAATTTAATCAAACTATGCGGCGGGGGAGGGGGGTGGAATCTGTGACATCCTTACAGGTAATATTCGAAACACATGAAGGTAAATGGATTGAGTAGGGATATTAATCACAATCTCAAACCAAGATTATTAAGAACCTTAATCTTAATGATAAACTGTCATAAAATCAGTATAAGCAAAAAGCATACCCCGTCCAGGTTGGTGGRGGAACCAACATTGGCATGTATGGAATCACCATGTGCCTAGCCTGTACAGACATAATAAGAAATAAAATCGCAGGTCACATGAGAACAACAAGACTAATTATGAATCCTGACCWGGCCAACAGTGGAAAAAAGTACTTGTTGAACTCCCATACATACTAAACATTAGGAAGTCCATTTTCATCTTGGTTAACAATACATTGACACAATAAATACTCTTGTTTTAGCATAACACAGTGACATCAGTAGTAACAAATTAAATGAAGCAGCTAAATATTAGAAAAACCTGAAGAAAATGTAGCAAGAAGTACAAACCTCGAAATTTTACACACAAAGTCACACACTCTCTCTTATACACAATAAACACACATAAACACACTTCACCCACGCACACACATTTCACACACATACAAATCACACATTTCACACACGCATCACATTTTTCACACAAAGTACTTATTAGCATCTGCATTGGATCTCCTACCAAACAACTTGAAATGTGAAAAATGGGTGTCCTATTCTGTGTCCACCTCTCTTTTGCACCAAATCATGTTTAATAATATAATGTCATAKCAAAGCAGGGCAAGACCACAAATTATTAATAAGCAATATTCAAGTCAATATTAATAGTTAAGAGTTACAATATAATTACATTTTCAGTCCAGCAGTTTTTTGGCCATAGGGAAAATGTTTTTTTGATATTGTGAGTGAATTAAGAGAGCAGTAACTTCTGGATTACATTTTCAGTTTCAGTCCAGCAGTAACTTCTGGATTTCAAAACGAAACAGCCAAATATTTCACAATTGTAAAAAAACCGTCGTAGTATACCAGTTAAATATAATTTACTACCGACTTTTACAACGGTCGTCAGATACCCGTTGTAGTTAGTAATCTATTGACAACGGTTATAAATTTAACCGTTGTAGTATTTGCCGGATTGCTCTATTACAACGGTTATTTGATAACCGTTGTAGATTGGCCGTTGTAATAGCCTATTTCTGTAGTAGTGGTAGAGACTGAGCAGCGGGAGAAGGTAACTCTGGACCGGAGGGCACTTCTCCCGCTGAAAGTTTGTGTGGACGCGAGCTAGTGGAAAGTGTGATTTTGTGATATGTGTTGTGTTTTTGTGGCGGGAGAAGGTAACTCTGGACCGGAGGGCAATTCTCCCGCTGAAAGTCTGTGTGGACGTGAGCTAGTGGAAAGTGTGATTTTGTGATGAGTGTTGTGTTTTTGTGGCGGGAGAAGGTAACTCTGGACCGGAGGGCACTTCTCCCGCTGAAAGTTTGTGTGGAGGCGAGTTATTGGAAAGTGTGATTTTGTGATAAGTGTTGTGTTTTTTGTGGCGGGAGAAGGTAACTTTGGACCGGAGGGCACTTCTCCCGCTGAAAGTTTGTGTGGAGGCGAGCTAGTGGAAAGTATGAGTTTGTGATAAGTGCTGTGTTTTTGTGGCGGGAGGAGGTAACTCTGGATCGGAGGGCACTTCTCCCGCATAATGATTGGAATATTGAGTACTAAGATGAATAAAGTTTTTGCGAGCTTTTTTGTTCTTTATGATTGAGTGGTTGTGATGTATGATTTCCTTATTTTTCTGACTAAGTGTTCTTATGCGAGCTAACATGTGTGAAGTGCTGATTGATTGTGTTATTTATGGCTTGTTCTCTGATTAAAGATCTAGCGATCTCAGAATGAAATGTGGGGTTGTCTGTGACTTATTTTAAGGTTGATTTGTGCTTGGTTGCTTTGCGAGCTTTTGTTGCAGAGTTATACATTGAAAACTAAATAAGCAGTGCAGATAATGAAATAAAATATAAAGTAGCAGTAAGAGTGATAAATTGTTTGTACAAGATTCGAGCAGACAAGTGATAAAATCTTAAGCAATATTTTCAGTAGGCAAGGTCGCAGCAGGAGGATTTATGGTGATTGATTCAGGAGGATTTGTGGTAATTGGTTCTGACTCAGGGAGGAGGTCGTCTAAAGGCGTCTCTAGCTCGGCATGTACTCCTGCGGACAAGGCAGATCGGCTTTGACAGGATAGCCACCACTTCGTGTAGATGGGCTGTGTCCAGCCGCCCTTGTAGTAGCTGAAAGGAGTTAATCCTCGGAGAGCTTGGAGAACAAGGGGACTCAGCTGCATTGGGTTGTTCTGTAAGTATTCATAAGTGCTAGAAGTATTGAGAAAGATGGTTCTTTAGAATTTACCTGTTTGATCGCGTGCTCGTTGAGAAGGGTTTGGATGTCCACCGCTTTGTCACACTTGGATAGTACTTTGCTCAGATCAGTATTAGTGGAGGTCGCCGCGGGACCCTTGCGAAGGCGACGACGCTTTGGCTCTGGAGGGCTCGGGCTTTTCGCTGCTGGGCTCTCTGGTATGGGTTGGAGAGGTCGTTTTCCCTTATCTTTGGTGGTTCGCCTCACTAGTTGAACCTCCTCCTCGTCGTCAACGACTGATCTGGGGGCCTGTTGTGGCGCCTCATCCACGTTGACAGGAGGGACGGGGAGAGTTGTAGGCTGTGAGGCGGATGGTTTCTTCGCTTCCCTCGGAGCGAGCCGCGATGCAATTGTTGATGAAGGCAACTGCAGTGGATAGGGAAGATGTCACTGTTCAGCATTTTATAGTAAGTGAGATATTGTATAATCATGAGACCTAAAACACCTACCAAAGTCTAATTCAGTGATGGCATATTCTGGCTCGATCGGGCGAGAGTCAATGCCCACATAACGGAACATGTCGGATCGACTGGTGAGTTGCACCACATTGAAAGGGCGTTTGCTCCATTCCGCGAGCTGATCGAAGTATTTTTTATATAGGCGAGGGCATTCTTTGGAGGTGGGTGGTTTGTATTGTTTGGGAGTACAAGTTTGTAAACTCGGTTGTGAAGGGCCAGTCTTATGTGTTATGAATAAAGAAGAAGTTCTTCCTCCACTCGGGGACTTTGTTGGGAGGATTTATTAGAAAGCGAGCTAGCCCTGAACGAGAGGAGAGATAGAAAGAGTTCTGTTGGTATTTTATTTGGAAGCAGGAGTGAAAGAAGCCTGGGTCAGGCTGGGTATTGTAATATTCACATAGTAAGAGGTATCCAGCTAGGTACTTCATGGAGTTAGGAGTTAGTTGTAAGGGGGAGATTTTGTATAGGTTGGAGATTCCAATGTAAAAAGGATGAGCCGGAAATCTAAACCCTGCTACTAGTAATGTGTCAAAAAGGGTGATGTGGTTAGGGGGAGGTTTCAGGGGATCTGCGTGAATATTCTCGGGCAAAACCATTTTAGCAGTTTCTGGGAGATTAAGGATGCGTTGGAATTTCTTCAGCCTTTTGGAGTTAGGAAGTAACCAATAGTTGTGTTTTAATTCTTTGGCTATGAAAGAGGAGGAGGATAGGTCATCGGCGGTTAGTGAGCGAGCTAGGGTTACTGGGTTTTTTCTAAAGTGCTCGCAAGGGGAAGGAATGTCGGATTCTGATAGGGGAATGCCCTCTGGAATGTGGGCAGGGATTAATAGGTTGGAGGAAGAGGCTTCAGGGATGTTATGTATTAAAGCTTGGGCTTTGGTATGGGCTCTGGTTTGTGCTTGAAGCTCCGACCAATTGACATTGCCCTCTGGCTCGTCGCGGAGGCCGGAGGAAGGTAGTAAGGGTTGATTTTGTCTTTTTTCAAAAATAAAGGGATTTTCGGTGGGGTTGGAATCAGGAGAAAGGGTGGAGCTTTGCGAATTAGTGTTTGAGGATGCTAATTCCATCACAAATTAAATATATTCGGGGAAGGGGATAACACAGAACAACCGTATCTCAGCATGCGCAATTAAAATTTCAACAGTTAAATTAAAATAGGGATTTGGGGACTTACACATCTTCGATGAGTCGTAGGTCGGTGATGGATGATGAGCTGCTGGTAGATCCCTGAACAATTGCTGGTTGACGAGCTTTTTTTGCAGAGAGACAATGGCGATTTTTTAATTGTGATTGCGTAAAGTGGTAAGTGGGGAAGGTGAAATGATTTTTTATATGTTGGGTGGCGGAAAGCTGATGGGACGGATTGGAGCGGGAGTTAATAGGGTTTACTTGGGAATGTTTTGGGCCTTTTAATTTGTGCCCACTATGTTTATTATACTCCGAGAAAGTATTGGAGCGACACGTGCCCGACACGGTGTCAGGCTGCATTTAATGAAGTTTAAATGGGATTGGATGTAAAAGGGAAAGCGTGGTTTGACTTTTGTGGCTGTTTATGATTGCGTTTTGGGGAATTATTTGGGTCAGGATGTGATTTCAGGTCGGAAGGTAACAGTAGTATGGTGCCAGGTCGTTCTATACATAGTTGGGGATTTATTCTGGGGATTTGTAGGTCGTCTCTTGCAGGATGATCATCTTATCTCAAAATAAGCGGGCTCTGTGAAGGAACATTCACAGGTCGCCGGTACACTTGGTAATTCGTAGTGGTGAGATAGGTATTATTGCTCGATTCGTGATTCTGAGGTGTGGATCGGTAAAGTGAGGTCGCGATTTATTTATGTGTTTATATTTGATTGTACTTGTGCTCTTTAATTATGTTTTTACATGTCCTACCTGATTGCGTGCCTCAATCAGCTAGAACATGGGGGGACTAGCTGATACGGACCAAAATGTCTATATGTGATGTTATTTATTGTATGAGGTTATTTGTGGTAAGCGACCTCATTTCTAGGAGAGGGTGTTTCCTCCTGGAAGATGGGCGAGCTGTATTGTATCCTTAAAAAGTGAGCGAGCTGGTTTGTGTAGAGTAGCGACCTGTAGTATGGGGATGAGTTCTCATATAGGGTCGTGATCTCTTATGATTTGAGATGTGTACTTGAGCTCGGTTGTGGGATTTATGAATGATAAAGCCCGTGGGCTTATGGTGATTATGTTATGTGGCCTTTCAGTGGGCTGTATAAAGGGCCCAGGCTTATTGTGTTGAAGAGATTTGTTATATATGAGAACTTAACATGCGGAAAGAGTCCTAATTGAGAGTCGGTTATAGAGTTGTATTATGAATGGAATTATGGTTATAGAAGGTAACCTAGATTGAGGGAGATCTCCCATATCTTTTATATAAAGGGCGTGTGCCTCTCATTATTGGACTAAGTCAATATTGTTTTATCGCATTATTATTCTTATTTGAAAGAGTGAAGAGTGTTGATTGCGAGCTAGTGGAAAGTATGAGTTTGTGATAAGTGCTGTGTTTTTGTGGCGGGAGGAGGTAACTCTGGATCGGAGGGCACTTCTCCCGCATAATGATTGGAATATTGAGTACTAAGATGAATAAAGTTTTGCGAGCTTTTTTGTTCTTTATGATTGAGTGGTTGTGATGTATGATTTCCTTATTTTCTGACTAAGTGTTCTTATGCGAGCTAACATGTGTGAAGTGCTGATTGATTGTGTTATTTATGGCTTGTTCTCTGATTAAAGATCTAGCGATCTCAGAATGAAATGTGGGGTTGTCTGTGACTTATTTTAAGGTTGATTTGTGCTTGGTTGCTTGGCGAGCTTTTGTTGCAGAGTTATACATTGAAAACTAAATAAGCAGTGCAGATAATGAAATAAAATATAAAGTAGCAGTAAGAGTGATAAATTGTTTGTACAAGATTCGAGCAGACAAGTGATAAAATCTTAAGCAATATTTTCAGTAGGCAAGGTCGCAGCAGGAGGATTTATGGTGATTGATTCAGGAGGATTTGTGGTAATTGGTTCTGACTCAGGGAGGAGGTCGTCTAAAGGCGTCTCTAGCTCGGCATGTACTCCTGCGGACAAGGCAGATCGGCTTTGACAGGATAGCCACCACTTCGTGTAGATGGGCTGTGTCCAGCCGCCCTTGTAGTAGCTGAAAGGAGTTAATCCTCGGAGAGCTTGGAGAACAGGGGACTCAGCTGCATTGGGTTGTTCTGTAAGTATTCATAAGTGCTAGAAGTATTGAGAAAGATGGTTCTTTAGAATTTACCTGTTTGATCGCGTGCTCGTTGAGAAGGGTTTGGATGTCCACCGCTTTGTCACACTTGGATAGTACTTTGCTCAGATCAGTATTAGTGGAGGTCGCCGCGGGACCCTTGCGAAGGCGACGACGCTTTGGCTCTGGAGGGCTCGGGCTTTTCGCTGCTGGGCTCTCTGGTATGGGTTGGAGAGGTCGTTTTCCCTTATCTTTGGTGGTTCGCCTCACTAGTTGAACCTCCTCCTCGTCGTCAACGACTGATCTGGGGGCCTGTTGTGGCGCCTCATCCACGTTGACAGGAGGGACGGGGAGAGTTGTAGGCTGTGAGGCGGATGGTTTCTTCGCTTCCTCGGAGCGAGCCGCGATGCAATTGTTGATGAAGGCAACTGCAGTGGATAGGGAAGATGTCACTGTTCAGCATTTTATAGTAAGTGAGATATTGTATAATCATGAGACCTAAAACACCTACCAAAGTCTAATTCAGTGATGGCATATTCTGGCTCGATCGGGCGAGAGTCAATGCCCACATAACGGAACATGTCGGATCGACTGGTGAGTTGCACCACATTGAAAGGGCGTTTGCTCCATTCCGCGAGCTGATCGAAGTATTTTTTATATAGGCGAGGGCATTCTTTGGAGGTGGGTGKTTTGTATTRTTTRGGAGTACRAKTTTGTAACTCGGTTRTGAAGGGCSAGTCTTMTGTGTTATGAATAAAGAAGAAGTTCTTCCTCCACTCGGGGACTTTGTTGGGAGGATTTATTAGAAAGCGAGCTAGCCCTGAACGAGAGGAGAGATAGAAAGAGTTCTGTTGGTATTTTATTTGGAAGCAGGAGTGAAAGAAGCCTGGGTCAGGCTGGGTATTGTAATATTCACATAGTAAGAGGTATCCAGCTAGGTACTTCATGGAGTTAGGAGTTAGTTGTAAGGGGGAGATTTTGTATAGGTTGGAGATTCCAATGTAAAAAGGATGAGCCGGAAATCTAAACCCTGCTACTAGTAATGTGTCAAAAAGGGTGATGTGGTTAGGGGGAGGTTTCAGGGGATCTGCGTGAATATTCTCGGGCAAAACCATTTTAGCAGTTTCTGGGAGATTAAGGATGCGTTGGAATTTCTTCAGCCTTTTGGAGTTAGGAAGTAACCAATAGTTGTGTTTTAATTCTTTGGCTATGAAAGAGGAGGAGGATAGGTCATCGGCGGTTAGTGAGCGAGCTAGGGTTACTGGGTTTTTTCTAAAGTGCTCGCAAGGGGAAGGAATGTCGGATTCTGATAGGGGAATGCCCTCTGGAATGTGGGCAGGGATTAATAGGTTGGAGGAAGAGGCTTCAGGGATGTTATGTATTAAAGCTTGGGCTTTGGTATGGGCTCTGGTTTGTGCTTGAAGCTCCGACCAATTGACATTGCCCTCTGGCTCGTCACGGAGGTCGGAGGAAGGTAGTAAGGGTTGATTTTGTCTTTTTTCAAAATAAAGGGATTCTCGGTGGGGTTGGAATCAGGAGAAAGGGTGGAGCTTTGCGAATTAGTGTTTGAGGATGCTAATTCCATCACAAATTAAATATATTCGGGGAAGGGGATAACACAGAACAACCGTATCTCAGCATGCGCAATTAAAATTTCAACAGTTAAATTAAAATAGGGATTTAGGGACTTACACATCTTCGATGAGTCGTAGGTCGGTGATGGATGATGAGCTGCTGGTAGATCCCTGAACAATTGCTGGTTGACGAGCTTTTTTGCAGAGAGACAATGGCAGTTTTTTAATTGTGATTGCGTAAAGTGGTAAGTGGGGAAGGTGAAATGATTTTTTATATGTTGGGTGGCGGAAAGCTGATGGGACGGATTGGAGCGGGAGTTAATAGGGTTTACTTGGGAATGTTTTGGGCCTTTTAATTTGTGTCCACTATGTTTATTATACTCCGAGAAAGTATTGGAGCGACACGTGCCCGACACGGTGTCAGGCTGCATTTAATGAAGTTTAAATGGGATTGGATATAAAAGGGAAAGCGTGGTTTGACTTTTGTGGCTGTTTATGATTGCGTTTTGGGGAATTATTTTGGTCAGGATGTGATTTCAGGTCGGAAGGTAATAGTAGTATGGTGCCAGGTCGTTCTATACATAGTTGGGGATTTATTCTGGGGATTTGTAGGTTGTCTCTTGCAGGATGATCATCTTATCTCAAAATAAGCGGGCTCTGTGAAGGAACATTCACAGGTCGCCGGTACACTTGGTAATTCGTAGTGGTGAGATAGGTATTATTGCTCGATTCGTGATTCTGAGGTGTGGATCGGTAAAGTGAGGTCGCAATTTATTTATGTGTTTATATTTGATTGTACTTGTGCTCTTTAATTATGTTTTTACATGTCCTACCTGATTGCGTGCCTCAATCGGCTAGAACATGGGGGACTAGCTGATACGGACCAAAATGTCTATAAGTGATGTTATTTATTGTATGAGGTTATTTGTGGTAAGCGACCTCATTTCTAGGAGAGGGTGTTCCTCCTGGAAGATGGGCGAGATGTATTGTATCCTTAAAAAGTGAGCGAGCTGGTTTGTGTAGAGTAGCGACCTGTAGTATGGGGATGAGTTCTCATATAGGGTCGTGATCTCTTATAGTTTGAGCTGTGTACTTGAGCTCGGTTGTGGGATTTATGAATGATAAAGCCCGTGGGCTTATGGTGATTATGTTATGTGGCTTTCAGTGGGCTGTATAAAGGGCCCAGACTTATTGTGTTGAAGAGATTTGTTATATATGAGAACTTAACATGCGGAAAGAGTCCTAATTGAGAGTCGGTTATAGAGTTGTATTGTGAATGGAATTATGGTTATTGAAGGTAACCCTAGATTGAGGGAGATCTCCCATATCTTTATATAAAGGGGCGTGTGCCTCTCATTATTGGACTAAGTCAATATTGTTTTATCGCATTGTTATTCTTATTTGAAAGAGTGAAGAGTGTTGATTTCGCTTATTAACTTAAGCGTCGGAGGGCCTTAACGGGCTCGAAATCCGACCCGTTTGAGGCGTTGTTTTGCAGGACCAGCGAGATCGCCAGGATATTCACGGAGGGTTTGAGGGATCGCTGTAACGTATTTGGAAGCAGTTTCAGGTCGCTGATCTCTTTTTGAGGTTAGTACCCCCTTTTGGACATATCAATAAGGGCTGAGCACGGGACTAGAAAATACCCGAACTGTACCGAATTCCGAGTCGAACCGTACCGGAACCGAAAAATCTCCGTTGACCATTGACCAATCTCCGAACCGAACCGTCCCGAATTTCTTTTACGGGACGGATCTGGAGATTTTTAAATCCCCTTAAAATCTCTATACCGAACCGAGAACCGATACTCGAACCGATTTATAATTGTATTAAATTAGCTATAAATCTCATTATATTCGATAGTTAATAAGTAAAATACTATTTTTATAAATCTTGTATCTTAATTAATCATCAACTAACAAGTAAATGTTAAAATTCACCATAATCTAGTAATTTTAATTTGAGCTTAAAACGGAGATTTATCCGAAAACCGAACTGAACCGTACCAGAACCGAAAAGAACCGTTGACTTTGACTTTTCTCCGAACCGAACCGTACGAAAAAAATAATGGTACGGTTCTGGAGATTTCCAAATCCCCGAACTGAACCGGACCGTGCTCACCCCTAATATCAATTATTATTATTATTTATTTATTTTTTAATTCTTGTAACCTAATGATATTGTTCGTGTCCTCACGTTTGGTGGTAGGAATTATGGAGAAAAGTTGAGATCAATTTTGTCACTACAGCGGTAGTTTGATGACATGGCATCACACATCTCAGTTTCATTGCAATGTTCATGTACTCTACAGTCATGATTTATTTAAAAATAAATTTTCCCTCAAAAGAAAACCAAAAAATAGATAATAACTCTTAAAACAATGAAGAAACTAATCTAAAACACTTATGTTACCTCTTGCATGTTTCGGTGTCATCATTACAATTGATTGATTTTGCTGGTCTATCTTTTTTTACCTTCATTATTGTCTTAATTTTGGTACTTGTTGGTATCGATGAATTTTATATGGACACACGAAACCTATTCAATTCATTTGTTGGGACCCACAAGTTTGGACACTAAGCTGAGTAATTGCAATGGCAACAAATTCACACATTCATCTTTGCTTGTTATTGGTTGTTACCAGGCAACTTGTTTCAACTTTGCGGTAACTTTAATCTAGTAAATTTTATTTCCTGATTTTGTTGCAATGCAATTTTGCTTTGAGGCACAAAATATACTCTACTGCTATTAATCATTTTGCAATCACACGCTGTGGTGGTGGTGTTTATTGATTTGATTGTGATTGTGCCTTTTGATTTGTTCCTCTTCTATGTTAGGAATCTAACTTTAAAGTCCCCAATCTTATGTGAATTATTAGGTTGTTTGTAATAGCTCGATCCAGACAAACAAGTAATAGATCATTTGATTTATTTAACAACTCAATGTGCTAAGTATTATACACAAACAAACAAACAGGGTATTTCTTCCAAGTAGTTTGAACTACAACAAGTTCCTCGTTGAGACTGAGAAAGAGAGAGTTGTATTTGTTCCTTCTGTTATTGAACGTCGCATCGGAATTCCTCCCTTTCCAATTGTGACTCCACGTAACTGCACAATACAAACTAAAGACACTTAAAATTTAATTAATAGTACCAATGACAATATAATTTATTTTATTTTTTTACTTGCAAATCGCATGATAGTAACATAATAATATCTGAGAAAATTGTGGTGGATCTTAACTATAATTCAAATTAGACATTTCATTTCAAATTATACGAATTGTTTGTTTCAACTTTGCGGTAACTTTGATCTCCTGATTTTATTGCAATGTAATTTTGCAATTACTGTAGTAGTGATGGTGTTTATTGATTTGATTGTGATTGTGCCTTTTGATTTGTTCCTCTTCTATGTTAGGAATCTGATTTTTAAGTCCCGAATCAGATGCGGATTTTTAAGTTATTTTTAATAACTCCGGAATCTAACTTTTAAGTCCCGAATCAGATGCAGATTCTTAGGTTGTTTTTAATAGCTTGATCGAGACAAACAAAGAATAAAATTATTTGATTTATTTAAGAACTCAATGTGCTAGATATTATACAAAAACAAACAAACAAACAAACAGGGTATTTCTTCCAAGTAGTTTCAGCTACAACAAGTTCCTCGTTGAGATTGAGAAAAAGAGGGAGTTGTGTTTGTTCCTTCTGTTATTGAACGTCGCATCGGAATTCCTCCCTTTCCAATTGTGACTCCACGTAACTGCACAATACAAACTAAAGACATTTAAAATTTAATCAATAGTATTAACGACAATATGATTTATTTTATTTTTTTTACTTGCAAACATCATAATAGTAACATAATAATATCTTAATACATGAGAAAATTGTGGTGGATTTTAACTATATTTCTAATTAGATTTTTAACTTTTTATGGAGAGACTAAAAGAAAAAATAAAAAAGCTCGAACAATAATTTATATATATATAACCTAATGTACCTCGTTAGTCGCATCAAGATTTCCTTCGCGGATTTTTGTTAAAACTGTTGATGCTGTCGTTATAAATGCCTCTCGAACATTATGAGCTGTTTTACACGATGTCTCCAAAAATGCCAAGCCATTCTCCTTGTCAAATTGCTCTCCTTCCTCGGTGCTTACTTCTCTTTTGTAAGCCGATATATCACACTTATTTCCTATCAACATTATTGTCATGTTTTCATTTCCTAACTCCCTAACATCCTCTAACCAACTTGCTACGTGCTTAAAAGTTTCCCACCTGATCATCAACCAAGAATTAGATTTGAAATTTTGTTTTAATTTATTTATTGTAAAATATAACTTGTTAATACTGATTAATTAAACGAAAATAATTAAGACCTTGTGATGTCATATACTAGTAGAGCCGCGGAGGCACACCTGTAATAAAATCTCTTAAGAGACTTGTATTTTTCCTGACCTGCCTGATCAAACATAATAAAATATAATGAAAAATATTACAAGCTAGAAAGAGTTTGAAAGGAAATAAACTATATTTGGGAATGAATTTTCTAGACAAAGAAAATACAAAGATGATAGAAATCCGCAATATGGCAAGTCACTTGAAAAGTAACTGTATATACACGTATATATTAATAACGTGTGATTTTCTGATGGTTCGCATGCTTGCTTTACAAATTTTGAAGATTGAATATACTTATTAAAATATATAAATTCTAATATATACCTAACTTAATATTCGTTTGGGCTCATAATAAATTAAAATTTTTTAATTTTATTATATTGTCTAACTTAATATTTATATTTTATTATATTTTGTCTAATTTAATACTTTTCTTTTTATTGTATTTTGCCTAATTCAATATTTCCTTTTATTCTTCTAATATAATAATAGAAAAAGTCATATACAATTGAAAGAAAAATCTACACTAGTTATCTTAATTCGAAATAAATTACTTATAAGATAATGTTTATTACAAACAAACAAAAAACTTAAAAATAATCTAAATAAGTTGTATTCATAATAAAAGTTAAAAGACGAACCGTGTCCCAAATTCGTAGCTTTATTGGAATATTGTAAATTTTGATTGTCTTAACTCCGAATTCGACACCAATGGTCGATACATGGTCGTCTGGCTGAAATCGATTGTTGACAAACTGTAGAAGAAGACTTGATTTCCCAACACCTGAATACATATATACATACATAGTAATTAGCATAACTAATTAACTACAATAATAGGAATTCATGTGATCATGCATGACTAATCAATTTTGTGTAATTATACTAAAAAGTGTCTAGTTAGAGGGAAAAGAAACCTGAATCTCCAATTGTAATATAAGTAAACTCACAAGTAAGAGTTGAAGAGGACATGATTGTTCCAACAAGATATGAAGAACACTATTAAAAATATTTGAATGAGAAGTCTCTATGAGGGTTTTTTTAAAAATGAAATTTCTTAGATATATATATATATATATAATATATATATATATATAATATATATATATATATATATATAATATATATATATATATATAGGAAGGAAAAGATGTGATGTGTTTCTACCCAAGAATATGACCAACATCAAAAATAATGCCTGGAACCTTAAGCACCTTGCCGGTGGTTTTCCGGTGGAAACCTCTCCGATACTTAAGTCAGTAAAGCGTATGAGGTTTCTCTTAACAAGCAATGAAGGAATGCACAAAGAATGACATACCTCTCTCAGCCTTGAGGCTGAGATATTTATAGTTTTCCTTAATGGGGGACCCCTTCCGGGATCTCGGAAACAAAGGCCGTGCATCATGGGCCGTTAAGCAACAACTACTGACAAGTGTTCCCACTTGTTTCCTCAGTGGAGGTCAGGGAGTCAGGTCTGTTCTGGTCTTGTTCTCCTTTTCTATCGGCAGCTCAGATGTTAAGCTCACCTCGACACAACTTTCTAAGGGTTATTTCATAGGAAACCTCTACCAGGTCAGGGAAGTTCTCGAGCTGTGGCTATCCTTCTCTAATATCAGCCCTGTCTTTAAGAGAGCCCAGTCAGACCTTTCCTAGGACCAAGCTGGCCTAACTTCCTTCCTTCTTTTTTGGCTATCTCAGGTTAGGTCTATAGCCCTAACCCCTCTTGAGCCAATCTTGTGACGATTTCCCTATGGGCTTCATTTAATAATCAGCTCAGTGTAATCTTCCTTAGAGAAGGAATCAGGCCTTGCTTAAAGAGGAAGATCTGACCAAGATTATCGATCATTCTGGTCCGGCTGTGCCTCTCCAGCATTTCGCCAGATCAGGTCTACCCACACCAGATCTAACCAACTAATGCCCCATCAACTCCTCCCCCCAAATTAAGTGAGGGTAGAGCTGTAAAATTTTTAGGGCTATCTTAGTACAAGATGGCCCCGCTCTCTTTAGTGCTTCTCGTACTAATGCAAATCCCGAGAAATCCACCTGACAACTAGGCATAATTATTAGCATTGGTGGTGTCGGCTCGTGTTCTCAAACGGTCTCTATTCCCACACTTCTTCCCAAATACTGACAGGTTGGTGGCGCACGTTCTACCCTAGGACGATTGGCGTTCCAGCTCATCACCTAGGGTACTGTTCATCTGCCCACATTAAATGCGGGGATCCCACCAAATCCCGCCTTTCTCGATTCTCATTTTTTGAATTTATCCGCTTGCCTTTTTGTCCCTCCACGTTCTTTCTTTCTTTTACTTTTCAAATTCTGTTTTCACAAATCTTCTTGAGTTTTCCCCTTTTTCTCTCCAGTACTCCGGCGAGTTTCTCAATTCAAATTTTCTTCGTCCAGCTTCTCCGATTATTTCATAAACCAGGTACTTTCTCTACTCCCCTACACAATCTTTAATTATGTCGGTTTCCTCTTCTCATTATGGTTCCACCGGGAGGAGTTCGTCGGTGGCTCTGGCGAACTCCACCTCTTCTGTACATATATCATCCTCAGAGTCGCTTCCAACGACTCTTATGGAGAGACCTCCGGTGGTTCCCCCACGCCTCCCTCTTGACAACATGACCTCCATAGTTAGTAACCAAACCCTCCAGAACATACGTGTCACCTTTAAAATTTTCGACGATTTTACTTTTACCAGTCCGGCACCGGATGAGAGGGCTTCGTCACCTCCCCCTCATCATTTAACTTTCTACGTGGACCAATTCCACGTCGGCCTGAGTTTACCCGTTCATCCCTTCATCTTAGCTATTTTCAGGATGTACCAAATTCCGGTGCACCAGTTTCTACCCAACGCCTTCCGGGTTATGGCGGGCTTTCATCTAGCGGCGCAATATTCAGGGATAACTCCCACAACCCAACTTTTTTACTCTTTATTCCTAGCTAAAAGCACTTCTGGATTCTCTATCTTTCCGCCAGATCAGATGTACACTTCTTGACAGGTCTTCCTACTTCTCACAAGGCCTTGAGAAAGAAGTTCTTTTTCGTTCAAGATTGGGGCTTTTCTACTGCTCCCATTAGCATCTTGCCTCCGCAAGCACCATTATCCCGTGGTGAGAGGCCACCACACATTGCCAAGAAAATCAATACCCTTAATGCGACACCTTTAGACATATCCTCCATTCTTAAACCCGACCTTTTAACCTTTTTTACCACTCAACAGCAGAGCGGACCTTTGCCCACTCACATCGGTATAACTCCGCGCTGACTATTCGCCCCTTTTCATCATTTATTAATATTACTATTATTTACAATTCCATTTTTTATTTCAGCAAATATGATGCAAGCACGCCTGGAAGCCAAGAAAAAGAAAGTCGTAGGTGGGGGCCAAAAAACCCTCTGGGGGAGCCTGCCAGAGCCTCTCCCACTCCAGAAGAGGCCACTATGGTGGCGCCATTCCAGAGTCAGCCCCAAGAACAAGTCAGGGCATCTCCATCCGAGGCGATACCTCCAGGGACAATGAGGAAGAATCCAGAGTTGGCGAGGAATACTGCACCTGAGCTGGCAGTTCCAATCCCTACAGTCCTGTCCTCCGAAAGTCACTGCAACTACAGACGCGGAAGCGGAGGCGAACTGAGCCTCAAGCCCTCCCTGAAGCAGTCCCCCAAGTGCCTCCCTACCCCAATCAGGCTCTCTTCAACAGGTCAGTCCTGAACTGCATCGGGGAGGTGGCTAGGCAGTTCATGATGGGACTAGCTCCCAAAGCTGACCGTCGTGTCATGGACAAAATGTCCGACCCTGAGGTGGTGGAGTCTTACTGTATGGCAGAGGCACAGGTGAGGATTCTATCATTTGTTGTATCTTTAATCTTTCCAAGTTTTCTATTCACCCTTCTTCCTTTTCCCAGGCTGTGGTATGGAGGGCCTCCTTGCTAGCCCGGGCACGCGGCTCTTTACTGTATGCAGATCTGAAAAAGGAGATCGAGGTCCTGAAAAAACAGAAGCAGGACCTATCTTCCCAACTTCAAAGCGCGCTGGCTAAGGTGCACGGTGTCGACGGGGATATGGAGCTGCTCAAGGCAGAACTAGAAGGAGCAAAATCTGCACTGCGAGAATCGCAGGAGTCTGAGGGCAGGCAGCTTGCCCAGGCCATTCTCCGAGAGCAAGAGCTCAAGGACAAAGCCAGGAAAGCCCGAGCCGAGGGAGAGGCTTACGGAGAGGTCAAAGGCCGTACCGAGGGGCGAGCAGAGGGAAGGCTCGAGTTCCTCAACACCGAGGAAGGACTGCGCTTGATCCAACTAACT
>BMAC01001375.1:149887-211004 GCA_014905375.1 Phtheirospermum japonicum
TCCGCCAGTTGATCGAGCCTCGTCCGTTGCGCTTCCTTGCTTGTCCATCCACTCCCGAGTCGAGTATCAATGATCCCAAATGAGCGCGGGCCCCGCTTGGATGTCCTACAGTCAAGAGAAAAAAAAAAGTGAAAAACTACGAAAACTATTAATAAAACGTACAAAAACTAAGAAAACCTAGAAATAACGAAAAACGGCCAACTCGACTCCTAAAACACCTAAAAGCAAGCGAAACACACGCAACGTGATACAAAAACGATAGCAAAAATATGTACAAAAAGATGCAAATCAAAAGTCATCGGGAAGATCCGGCACATAACTGCGTCAGAGAACTTATGCACCGATGCTGCGATTTCAAAACGGCTGAGGTGGTCCCACGGATTTGTGGTTCCACTATATTCAAAGCCCAAGGATCGATATGAAGCTGGCACGTCATCGCGCATGACTTCCTCCGTGAAAGGTGTGCCTCTCCGTGCCGGCACCATGCCTGTCCCCGCCATCTTCTTCCTGAATTCCCGCACCTCCTTCTGCAGGCTTGGCATCTGCTCAGCCAGACCCGGATTAGCCTGGCTCGACGTCTCGCTATCGGAAGTGGAGAGGTCCTCTCTATCTTGGAGGGGGATCCGAGCAGCGCGCTGACCACGAAGTGGTTCAATTTCTGCCAATGGCACAGTCCTAACTGGCGGTGCGTTGGATGGCGGCATCGACATCTCTGCAAACTTCTTTTCTACTGCCGTCTCCACGGCTTTACCGATGAGCTCCGAGAGCTGCATGAGGAAGGGTTCATTGAATGATCCACCAGTAGATGGCGCAGATCTACCAGGTGGAGGTGGCGTAGTGCTCGGCGCAGCCGCTGCCGACGGCGCTGTCCCCTCTGGTCCCATCGTCGATATTTCTGCCGACTGCGGCATACCCCACGGCACTGCGGATCTGGGGGTTCCGCCAAGCTCTCCTACCAAATTTCATCGCAAACCATCTGAAGCCATAGAAAAGTCTCACGTCTTAGCTTGATCGATATTTCCCACAGACGGTGCTAATTGTTTCTACCCAAAAATATGACCAACGTCAAAAATAGTGCCTGGAACCTTATGCACCTTGCTGTCCTGCACACAAACACACGTTAGAAAGGACCACCGGTGGTTTTCCGGTGGAAACCTCTCCGATGCTTAAGTCAGTAAAGCGTATGAGGTTTCTCTTAAAAAGAAAAGAAGGAATGCACAAAGAATGACATACCTCTCTCAGCCTTGGGGCTGAGATATTTATAGTTTTCCTTAATGGGGGACCCCTTCTGGGATCTCGGAAACAAAGGCCGCGCATCATGGGCCGTTAAGAAACAACTACTGACAAGTGGTCCCACTTGTTTCCACGGTGGAGGTCAGGGATTCAGGTCTGTTCTGGTCCTGTTCTCCTTTTCTATCGGCAGCCCAGATGTTAAGCTCACCTCGACACAACTTTCTAAGGGTTATTTCACAGGAAACCTCTACCAGGTCAAGGAAATTCTCGAGCTGTGGCTATCCTTCTCTAATATAAGCCCTGTCTTTAAGAGGGCCCAGTCAGACCTTTCCTAGGACCAAGCTGGCCTAACTTCCTTCCTTCTTTTTTGGCTATCTCAGGTCAGGTCTATGGCCCTAACCCCTCTTGAGCCAATCTTGTGACGATTTCCCTAAGGGCTTCATTTAATAATCAGCTCAGTGTAATCTTCCTTAGAGAAGGAATCAGGCCTTGCTTAAAGAGGAAGATCTGACCAGGATTATCGGTCATTCTGGTCCGGCTGTGCCTCTCCAGCATTTCGCCAGATCAGATCTACCCACACCAGGTCTAACCAACTAATGCCCCATCATGATGTCCTGAACAAAAAAGGTGTAGATGTCCCATACAAGGTATACTTCTTATGTTCTTATAAATAATAGTCCTAAGTAAACACAATCTTCTTTTTTGCTATAAAAATATCAAAATAAATTTATGAAAAATGCAAAATTTAAATCAAATATGTTTCCTAATATAAACCGACAATTTTTTTATATTTTAATTTTTGATATTTCTATAAGAACATGCACAAGATTTTAATTTTATTTTCGTATGAAATCAACATTAAAAAAAAAGAATAAAAGAGAGATGCAAAATAAACTAAAATAATTAAGGGATTGACTATTTACATCCCATCCCATCACATCCAAAATTTACGGAAATCGAAACAGATGACCGCACGCGACTCGGCCATTAGATTATCGTTCTCCGTCGGCGGAGGCTCCCTCCGCCCTCTGCGACTGATTTCCCTTTCACGCCGGTAATTGCCGTCATGGCTGCCGGGGTTCAATTGCAGCGGCGACAAACCCTACTAGGGTTAAACCGGACTGGTATGTCTTCCAATATTAGGATTGTTAGATCCAATAATTATCCTACTGTTTTCGTCGATTGGACCAATTAATCATTGTTCATGGCCAATTAACTATAGACGACTGCTTTGGGCTAATATATTTATCTCGTTTTCGGATTTCTATGAATCCCACCTGGAAAGGAAAGGAAAGGAAAGTGCGTAATAATTTGGGTCAGCATGTTGAATCTAACTTTTGTCCTGAATCAGATGCGGATTCTTAGGTTGTTTTTAATAGCTCGATCGAGACAAATAATGAATAGAATCATTTGATTTATTTAAGAACTAAATGTGCTACGTACTATACGCGAACAAACAAACAAACAAACAAACAAACAAAGATGATATTTCTTCCAAGTAGTTTCACCTACAACAAGTTCCTCGTTGAAACTGAGAAAGAGAGAGAGAGTTGTGTTTGTTCCTTCTGCTGTTGAACGTCGCATCGGAATTCCTCCATCTCCAATTGTGACTCCACGTAACTGCACAATACAAATTAAAGGCATTTAAAATTTAATCAATAGTACTAACGATAATATGATTTTTTTTTTTTTTTACTTGCAGTAACATAATAATATCTTAATATATGAGAAAATTGTGGTGGGTTTTAACTATAATTCTAATTAGATTTTTAACTTTTTATGGAGAGACAAAAAGGAAAGATAAAAAAGCTCGAACAATAATATATATATATATATATATATATATATATAACCTAATGTACCTCGTTAGTCGCATCAAGATCTCCTTCGCGGATTTTTGTTAAAACTGTTGATGTTGTCGTTATAAATGCCTCTCAAACATTGTGAGCTGTTTTACACGATGTCTCCAAAAATGCCAAGCCATTCTCCTTGGAAAATTGCTCTCCTTCCTCGGTGCTTACTTCTCTTTTGTAAGCCGATATATCATACTTATTTCCTATCAACATTATTGTCATGTTTTTGTTTCCCAAGTCCCTAACATCCTCTAACCAACTTGCTACGTGCTTAAAAGTTTCCCACCTGATCATCAACCAAGGATTAGATTTGAAAATTTGTTTTAATTTATCTATTGTAAAATATAACTTGTTAATACTGATTAATTAAACGAAAATAATTAAAACCTTGTGATATCATATACTAATAGAGCCGCGCAAGCACCCCTGTAATAAAACCTCGTAAGAGACTTGTATTTTTCCTGACCTGCCTGATCAAACATAATAAAATATAATGAAAAATATTACAAGTTAGAAAGAGTTTAAAAGGAAATAAATTATATTTGGACACGAATATTCTAGACAAAGAAAAAACAAAGATGATAGACCGCAATATGGCAAGTCACTTGAAAGGTAACTGTATATCCACGTATATATTAAACAAAAAGTTTCGTAATAACGTGTGATTTTCTGATGGTTCGCATGCTTGCTTTGCGAATTTTGAAGATTGAATATACTTATTAAAATATATAAATTCTAATATATACCTAATTTAATATTTTTACTTTTATTATATTTTGTCTAACTTAATATTTACATTTTATTATATTTTGTCTAATTTAACAATTTTCTTTTATTGTATTTTGCCTAATTCAATATTTTCTTTTATTCTTATAATATAATAATATAAAAAGTCATATACAATTGAAAGAAAAATTTACACTAGTTATCTTAGTTAAAAAGATAAATTACTTATAAGATAATGTTAATTACAAACAAAAAAAAAACTTAAAAATAATCTAAATTAGTTGTATTTATAATAAAAGTTAAAAGACGAACCGTGTCCCAAATTCGTAGCTTTATTGGAATATTGTCAATTGTGATCGTCTTAACTCCGAATTCGACACCAATGGTCGATACATGGTCGTCTGGCTGAAATCGATTGTTGACAAACTGTAGAAGCAGACTTGATTTCCCAACACCTGAATACATATATACATAGTAATTAATATAACTAATTAATTACAACAATAGGAATTTCATGTGTCAATTGCATGCATGACTAATTAATTTTGTTTAATCACACTAAAAAGTATCTATAGTTAAAGGGAAAAGAAACCTGAATCTCCAATTATAATATAGGTAAACTGACAAACAACACTTAAAGAGGACATGATTGTTCCAACAAGATTTGAAGAATACTATTGAAAATATTTGAATAAGAAATCTCTATGAGGTTTTTTTATTTTTTTGATGAAACTTCTTAGATAGATTTATATATGTATATATAGGAAGGAAAAGATTTGATGTCCTGAACAAAAAAGGTGTAGATGTTCTATACAAGGTATACCGTACTTCTTATGTTCTAATAAATAATACTCCTAAGTAAACACTGTCTTCTTTTTTGCTATAAAAATATCGAATTAAATTTATGAAAAATCCGAAATTTAAATCAAATACGTTTCCTAATATAAACTAGCATTTTTTTTTATTTTTTTTTTTGATATTTATATAAGAACATGCACAAACAAACTAAAATAGTTACCCTACAAGTTTGTTTTATCAATGAAAGGGATCGGCTGTTAACATCCCATCACATCCAAAATTTGCAGAAATCGAAACAGATATCGCACGCGACTCGGCCATTAGATTGCCCTTCTCCATCGGCGGTGGCTCCCTCCGCCCTCTGCGACTGATTTCCCTTTCACGCCGATAATTGACATCATGGCTGTCGGGGTTCAATTGCAGCGSMGACAAACCCTACTAGGGTTAAACCGGACTGGTATGTCTTCCAATATTAGGATTGTTAGATCCAATAATCCCACCTGGAAAGGAAAGGAAAGTGCGTAATAATTCGGGTCAGCATGTTGAATCTAAAATCGRTCATGGCTTTATTGACATTTGGGACGGTCATGTTTTAGCCCGCACGGCCTCGGATCATCACCCGTTGTCGATTTGTTGTCGTGTGGTCCGTTTTCATAACATATGGATCCGAGAACCGGGTTTCCTCGGGATTCTTGGGCGACTAATTTTCCTTGTTCTGATCCTTGCCTTSGGATGATGGGTAAGTTGAAGAGATTAAAACGCGGCTTAAAGACAGGATTCGACACTCGATTGGCAATATTTCTCACCATTAATTGATCTTGAGAGTCGTATTATACATGAGTGTTTTGCTCAATGTGTGAATTGCCTGGATACAAAGAGCTTGCGAGGGTAATATGGTGATCAGAGTTGATATTCGCAGAGCGTCTGTCTTGGGATTTCTTGTTGAGTGTGCTTGACGCATTCGGCTTCTCGGATACTTTTACGGTTGGCTAGGCTTTCAGTTCAGGTTATCTGGTCGCCAAAGGTTATTCTGTTTTGCCTTGTGGAGGAGGTTCTTCATCATTTGTTCGTTCAAMAAACCTTCTCAGGGTGAGGTGTCTTAATTACCCCACCCCTTGCACTTGCTTTACGCGAATGATGTGATTATTTTTTGTTTAAGATTCTTCGGTATTACAACCATCTCTCAGGTCAAATTACGAACCCGGAGAAGTCTTTTGGCTTATTTTGGCAAACATGTTAGGCGGAAGAGGGCTCTCGGCCAAAATTATCGGGAAATTCTCCACTTGGAAGTGTTGTCGCCTTTCTCTCGCGGGTGGAGTTTGTTTGGTGGACTTTGTGATTCTTAGTTCCGTGGTTCATTCTATGCTCGTTTGTAAGTGGTAACACTTTTCCTTTTTTTTTACCCTTATACACTATTAATTAAAAAGCAACCATCGAAGAAGGAGAAGAAATCAAATCTCACTTTGTACGATTTTGCTTTTCAAACCCGGCAAAGAATAGTCTCATCTCAAGAACACCTGCATTTGTGAAAAACAATTGAGATGTTCGACTTTGATTTGTCGACCAAGTCTGGAGGTGTTCAGATATATCTTTCTAGCGCTTTGTATGTCCGTTCTGGATATTTCTCAAATAGGCTGTTAATATTTTTTTGGCTTTTGTCTCTTTAGGTTCAAATTCTTGGACAAAAAGAAAATGTTCAAAATTCTTATTGGAACACACCATTTTATGTGAGGATATTTTGGCCAATTCATTAGAGTCCATTTTTATGTTTAAAATTAATAGAAGGTTGAGATGTTTTTAAAAGAAGATGGGGCCTTTCATAAATCTCTGGGCCAAGTATTCTTGTGGCTAACCCAACGGAGCCTAATAACTGATCTATAATTGGTCAACCCCTAACCGAAACCTAACTTGCAGAGAATCGATTTCGATTTTTGCCCATTTTTTGGTTTTGTATGAAACTGGCGGGTTTTTTCCTTTCCCTTTTTTTTTTTAATAAATTTTATATTTTTGATTTTAAAAAATGAAGAAGTAAAGAGATAAAAAAATAAATGAGAAAGTTAAATAAAATTTTAAAATTTGAACTTTTTAAGTAAAGAGTTTAAAAAAATATTTGTTTAAAAAGAACTTGGTTTTAATTCTAATATTAAAAATTAAAATTATAAAATTTAATTTTTAATATTGAAATTAACTTGTCCAAGTATATTCGTAGATAAATCAAAGTCCATTTAATTCGATTTTTTTTATTTTTATTTTGAAGAAAAAAGTGTTTAAAAATTATTAAAAATAAATGATTTAATTTTAATTCTGATATTAGAAATTAAATTTACAAATTTTAACTTTTAATATTGGAATTAACTTGCTTAATAGTCCACGTAATTCTTATACTTACGTTACTTACCTGTTACTTACCTATGTGGATAGTGGAGGAGGCTTGTCTTCATTCATTCATTCATTGCTATCATTGTCGTTGCTTCCCAGAATAGTATTGTAACAGTCACTCTCTTCACCTTCATTCAATCGTAGTTTCTATTCTCGTTTTTCAACTTAACCCAATTATTCATTAACATTTAATTTTCAAGATTTTAGTCAATAAGTTAGAACGTTGATCATCCAACACAAAGCCTCTCATGCTAAACGCCTATTCAACAGAAACCGTTGAATCAGATACGACAACCTCCTTGGCAGTCCTAGAGAGTGTAGGAAATATGATAGCCACTCTCGACCAAAACTGCACAAGATCGTCAATGTCATCGGGTCTTTTTGAGATACTTCCCGATTCAAATGCCCCTAAATAAGTTTCCAATTCAATTGTTCGACTAGCACTAGCCCTTTGGCATTTTCGCTTAGTATTCTCAATCAACCTCGTATATGGAGTAAGAACTTGTCGAGGGTTGTTGAACAATGGTCATACATTAGAAGTAGTGGTGGGGGAAGGAGAAAGGGAAGGGGAATGTGACTATAACATTGATTGTATTCATGAAAAAGAGTAAATAAAGATTGTTGTGCTTGGTGAATAAAATCTAGGGACTAGAAATCTCAATATTCGAATTTTGTAAAAAAAGGTTCTAATGCTTCATAATAAACTGTAAGAAGATCTTAGTAAATCTAAAATTTTTTGCTAAAATAATTGTAAATTTAATACAACTAGTTAGATTCTTAGACTAGTTTAAAAACTTTTTGCGCAAATCTAAATACTTATTGCGCGAAAAAATACCACCAATAAAAGGTTGAAAAGAAAATTCTAACTAAATGATATTCGAATAAAATAGTGGATATTTTGCGCGAAATATTGACCGCGGTTTGCTGAATATTAAACTCTCAATATGCAATTAAACGTTTTTGCAAAGTCCAAGAATTATCAATCAAATGCATCATAGGTGTTGTTGCATCTTGAGATCCTAATTGCYATGGTTCTGCTGCATCACAAGGAGCAATTGTGAGGAATAGACATTCTAGAACAATCATTTTCTTTGGTTCATTCTTTGACTGCTCTGCTCCCCCAAAGAAAAAAGAGAGACTTGCTAATTTAGGGCATGTTATTCCCATATAATTATTATTATGATGAGAATTCGTCCAAATATTTGAACATATCGAGACACTATGTGACAAATTATTAGATATGAAAATAAAACTCAACTTATACTCACCAACCATTTTTTTCAAGATCACTAGTAACCTTATTACGTAAAACCCTAGTGCTAGATGGATTAAATGAACCTCTAGTATAATTCTCATAATGACTACTATGCTCATAAATAAAAGGAATACTCATAACGGCAACAAATCTTGCAAGAAACTTCCTATCACCACTTTCGCTATATTGGAATAAATTGGAACTCCTACCTTGACCGCCGGCACCGGCAGTAGATAAAGATGAAAAGTTTATTTGTATTTGAGAGCTATCAATGCCATATTTCTCGGGATGCTTCATCTCCATGCGTGCTTTGAGCGTCCCATAGCCGGTATTATTTTTGGTACCAAAAGCGTAATGATTCTTGCAATAATTTCATCTTGCTTGGTCATGGACAAGTATTGAAGGCTGCCTACAATGCTTCTAAAAATGGAGGGATCAGAAAAAGGCGCAGTATCTTGAAGTGAGAGTTTCTTGCCAAAATAGTAAGTAGTGATGCTAGATTTACAGTTTGTCATATATGTTTTAGCAAGAGAATCAGATATATACTTAACTTGATTCGGAAGATAGCCACCAGAGTGCTCTGTGCCTCGATTCCTAAAAAGTAATCTACTTCCCAGAGATGTTCAAGACAAAAGTCTGAATTAAGTTTCTTGATAATCTGGATGACAAAAAACAGAGTCATCACCAATAATTAGGATGTCATCAACATAAACTAGTATGAGAGTTAATTTGCCACCCCTATTTTGAAAGAACGGGAAAAAGTCAGAGGTACATACATGAAATTGCAGAGAGAGAAAGAAACTCCTTGAGTTTATCAAACCAAGCCCTAAGAGCCTATTTTTGACCATACAATGCTTTTACCAGCCTGCAAACATGTGAGTGTTTATCTGACTAAAAAAATCCTTCAGGTTGGGACATGTAAACCACCTCCTAAAGAATATCATTCAAGAAAGCATTATTGATATCTACTTTCTTAATAATCCAACCCCTAGTAACTGCAAGTGAGAACATGATCCTTATAATAAAGGGTTTAGCTACATGACTAAAAGTCTCAAAATAATCTAATCCAGGAATTTGTTGAAATCCTCTTACAACAAACCTAGCCTTGTACCCATCCACTGTTCTATCAGATTTTTACCCTAAACAACTACTTACTTCAAATTTTGAATCGAACTTTTTTGCACTTACTTTTTTATTTTAGAAAAGTTCGTCCGTAAGAGAATGTAGCAATTGTAAGTGGAAAGCTTGACTCGAGTCGAATCTCTCGAGGAAGACTAATCGGAGGCAATTTTCGTGCTTTATTCATGAATGAGAAAATAACGGGAAGCAATCCTAAACACACGATCAAATTTTGATTTTAAAGTTGTAATATCTAAGACGGTGATTAAAATGACGAGAAACAAAATTGACAACTTTGAAAAGATTAATAAAACGGGGGTTTAGGGCTCTAAAATCATCTCCATGATCAATTGAAATTTGATCGAACACTTAGTCTACAAGTTGGGGTTGTCATCTCAACTTGTAGATTAAATACCCAATAATACCGATTGATGATTCTAAAATCATCTAGGCACTAGACCCATGGATCCTAACCAACAATCATCAAGAAATACAATAACACAAACTTAAAATAAGCATGAACATGATTAAATAAAAAGCTTGAAAGAACACGACAATGTAAAATGAGCTTTGAATAACAATAATTATTTCATATGAATTTCTAAAAATTATATAACATTAAATCATGAGAAATTTTAAGTAAAAGAACTACCAAAACAATAATATCGCAAACCCCACAAAAACACATAATCAAAGCAAACACAAATTTAGAATAATTGAAGAAAAGAAATTGAAAGCTTATTAATTAAAATTGGAGAGTTTCATACTTCAAACGAGAAAATGCACGAATTTAGACTAAGCTATGTCCTACATCGAAGTAATGCTCAAGAATACATATCCTATTAAAAACTAAAAGCTGAAAATTGAATGAATAAAGTGAAAAGAAACGAAGAGAAATGAAGAACAATCTTGGGCTGTCAAATCCTAAGGGGTTCAAAAGCTGGAGATTCTAAGAAAAAATGTTATATTTATAGGAGTGAAAGCATGAGCAAAATAACATTTTGCCCAAAATGGCCAGACCACCAATGCTAGAAAATAGCCCCGTCGATGGCGCGTCGATGACACATTGATGGCACGTCGACTGGGCATCGACGGCACGGGCGTCAATGGCGCATCGATCGGTGGTTGTGCTTCGTGGGTCCGAGGTGTGTTTTCGTCAAATCAAGCCAATTGTGATCCTCGAGAATGCTCTTAGGCTTGATCGATTACCCTAAAACAAATAAAAGTATAATAACATAAAAATTTACAAAAAGTAAAAGAAAAATACGAAAAACACTATAAAGATGACAAAGGCTACGGAAAAGCAAAATAAGGAAAAAAGGGATAAAATACAGCTAAAACTCGACTAAAGCACACAAGACAAGACACAAAAATATATGAAAATCACACACAAATATGTACAAATCAGTTTATCAAACCAAGCCCTAAGAGCGTATTTTTGACCATACAATGCTTTTACCAGACTGCAAACATGTGAATGTTTATCTGATTAAACAAATACTTCAGGTTGGGACATGTAAACCACCTCCTAAAGAATACCATTCAAACAATCATTATTGATATCTACTTTCTTAATATCCAACCCCTAGTAACCGCAAGTGAGAACACGATCTTTATTATAAAAGGTTTGGCTACAGTACTAAAAGTCTCAAAATAATTAATTTTCCAAGAATTTGTTGAAATCTCTTACATCAAGCCTAGCCTTATACTTATCCACTGTTCTATCAGACTTTTAACCTAAACAACCATTTACTGGATATAAGATGCATATCATCAGTAAATGGAACCAAACCTCAAGTGTGATTCTTAAGTAGGGCTCCATACAACAAATCCACAACAGCTTCCCATCTGGGACCGTACAAGGCTTAACTGGTTGTAGAGGGTTCAAGAGTGTGTGATGAAGTGATCAGGTAAGATTTGAGTTTAGAAATTCCATTTTGGATCTTGACACCATTGTATGAGATGAACAAACTGTAATAGGTGGAGGAGAAATACTACATGAAATCACATGTTTAATGATAGTTTTTGTTAGCCTGCATAAAGTTTTTCATAATATGTTAATCAATAGTGACAAATTTTGTTTTTGTCACTGAAAATTATATTTTTACGAAATCCTCCTGCTATTGAATGTCCCATCGGAATCCCTCCATTTCCGATTGTGATTCCACGTAACAACACAATACAGAGTAAAGGTATTTAAAGTTTAATCAATAGCACCATATACAATTTAACAACAACAAAGCTTGCAATATCCTTTCAGATTTAAAAAAAAAAATCTAATTAGATTTTTATTTTAAAAAAATATAAAATTGCAAAATAACCCCAATAATATATATGTGGTTATTTTTTTTAATGCAACTATGTATATGTGGTGGTAAGTTTACTTATTAACTTTTAAAAAATAGTAATTTAATCTCAGTTTTCGTCCGAAAAAAAAATATTTCACCGGAATCTTTCAATTTCCAGCGACAAGTGATATTTTTTACTAGTTTTTATTTATTTATTTATTTTTGCATAGCCAATGCTAATGTGGCAAAAACAATTATAAAAAGAAAAAAATAAATTCATTAAAAAAAACTTAATGTGCAAGAAAAGAGTAATCAAAAAACAAAACTCAATAAAATAACTTATAATATATGAAATTCTTTTAACTATCTATTTTTCTTATTAAAATATAAAAGTAAAAAATCCAGAAATTCATTAATTAAAAAACAATTTTCAAAATCTTAAATTATTTTAAATTTATAAAAAAATATATGTTTACATAGAAACTAAAGAAAATAGGCAATGTGTTTTAAAAAAAAATTAAAAGACATTTTATAAAATGATTTTCAAGATTTGTTTTTAATTTATATTTTAAATACTTATTTACCATGCTTTTATATTGTAATATTTTCTTGATTTTTTCTAATACATTTTTACATGTTTATTTCAGATTTTAAATCATTTTCCAGATTTATTTTAATTGAAATACTTTTTTCATACATTGAAAAAAAAAATCAAATTCTTAAAATATCTTTCCAAATTTTTTAAATATATATTTCATATATATTTTTGTATATATAAGAAATCTCAAACTTTAAGATATAATTTCCATTTTTAAAATAACTTTYTAAATCTTAAAGTGAATTTCTATTATTTATTTGTCACATCATCTTTGACTTGACAAAAAAAAAAAGTCAAATTACCAATTGTCACCGAAAATTGAAATATTCCGGCGTAAAATGAGATTAAATTAGTATTTTTTTTATAAGTTATGTCACCACATATACATAGTGGTATTAAATGCCACCGCCATATGTTATTGGGGTATTTCGCGATTTTGCCCCAAAAATTAATAGAAGGTTGAGATGTTTTTAAAAGAAGATGGGACCTTGCATAAATCTCTGGGCCAAGTATTCTTGTGGCTAACACAACGGAGCCCAATAACTGATCTATAATTGGCCAAAATCAAGTTATTATTTAGGTACATCATGGTGTAGTAGAGGTGTATTTTGATTAAAATTGGCCGGTTAAAAATATTGATCAATTCCTAATCGAAATTGACGGTTTTTTTTTTTTCCTTTTATTTATTTTTAAAAAATGAATGAAGAAAAAATTCGACCTTTTTTTTTCTTTTTTTATATTTTTAAAAAATGAATGAAGAAAAAAAATAAAAAATAAATGAGAAAGTTAAATGAAATTGAAATATTGAATTTTTTAATTACATAGTTTTAAAAAAATATTTTTTTAAAAGGACATAATTTTAATTCTAATATTAGAAATTAAAAAAAAATAATTTTTAATATTGAAATTAACTTGCCCACGTATCCTCGTAGTTAACTCAAAGTGCACGTAGTTCGATTTTTTATTTTTATTTTGAAAAAAAAGTGTTTAAAAATTATTAAAAATAAAAGATTTTATTTTAATTCTAAAWTTAGAAACTAAATTTACAAGTTTTAACTTTTAATATTTGAATTAACTTGCCTAATAGTCCACGTAATTCTTATACTTACCTATGTGGATAGTGGGGAGGCTCGTCTTCGTTGATTCATTGCTATCGTTGTAGTTGTTTCCCAAAATAGTATCGTAACAGTCTCTCTCTTCACCTTCATCCAATTGTAGTTTTTATTCTCGTTTTTCAGCTTTGACCCAATCATTCATTAACATTTGATTTTCAAAATTTTTAGTCAATGAGTTAGTTAGTCGATCATCCAACACAAAGCCTCTCATGCTAAATGCATATTCAATAGAAACCGTTGAAACARAAACGACGAGAACCTACTTGGCAATCCTAGAGAGTGTAGGGAAATTAGTAGCCTCTCTCGACTAAAACTGCACAAGATCGTCAATGTCATCGTGCCTTTTTGAGATACTTCCCGATTCAAATGCTCATAAATAAGTTTCCAATTCAATTGCTCGACTAGCACTAGTCCTTGCCATTTTCGCTTACTATTCTCAATCAATCTCGTATATGGAGTAAGAACTTATCTAGGGTCGTTGAAGAATTGTTTTACATTAGAAGTAGTGGTGGGGGAAGGTGAAGGTGAAGGTGACTATAACATTGATTGTATTCATGAAAAAGAGTAAATAAAGATTGTTGTATTTGGTGAACAAAACCTAGGGGGGCTAGAAATCTCAATATTTGAGTTTTGTAAAAAAAGGTCCTAATGCTCCATAATAAATTGTTAGAAAATTTTGTAAACCTTCACTTCGATAATATGGTCTAAAACTTGTGCAATCAAAAAAATATATGGAATATATAGAAATTTTTTGACTCATTTGCTAAACATACTAGCAATGCAATCACCTAATTTAGGTGAATCAAGTAATGAATTACTAATAAGTACAATTTGAATATATTGATCAAGAAGAAGTGTAGAGGTAGGATAATAAACACGGGATAAAGTCACGGTTGCGTCGTTGAATTTTTTTAAATGGGACATCATATTATAACAAACATCCCACGCATGGGGAAATAAAACGAAATCGAAATCTTGATTAACAAAATAAGCACACAATACTTATCTATATTCAAAAGAATCATTAAGCAATTTATAAGTTGAGTTCCAACGATTTGGCACATCAATTGAAAATTTTTTTTAGATGTAAACCATTAATTCGGCAATATTTTCACCTTTTTTTTTTTTTGCAGCCGAATCATGTTTTGCAATATGAAATACCGCACTCCTAATAGGCAATTTTATTTTTAAAAGTAGTTAAACCATTTTGAACACATAAATTCAAAATATGACAAATGCATCTAACATGAAAAAATTTACCACCAATAAAAGGTTTACAAAAAGTTTTTTGTAAATTTAAACTAGTTGTATTAGCGGCGACATTATCAAAAGAAATTGAAAAAAAAAATTCTAACTAAATGATACTTGGATAAAATAATAGATATTTTGCGCAAAATATTGACCACGGTTTGCTGAGTATTAAACTCTCTATATGTAATTAAACATTTTTGCAAAGTTCAAAAATTATCAATTCAATGGCATATTATTCCCATATAATTACTATTATGAAGAATTCGTCCAAATATCTGATCATATCGAGACACTATGTGGCAATTTATTAAATATGGAAATAAAATTCAACCTATACTCATCAACCATGTTTTTCAAGATCACGAGTAACCTTATTATGTAAAATCCTAGTGATAGATGAATTAAATACACCTCTAGTATAATTCTCATAATGACTACTATGCTCACAATTGAAAGAATGACCCATAACGACAACAAGTCTTGCAAGAAACTTTCTGTGACCACTTTCGCTATATTGAAATAAATTGGAACTCGTACCTTGATCGCCAGTGCCGGCGTCGGCAGTAGATAAAGATGAGAAGTTTATTTGTACTTGAGAGCTATCAATCCATATTTCTCGGAATGCTTCTTCTCCATGCGTGCTTTGAGCGTCTTATAGCCGTAATTATTTTGGTACCAAAAGCGTAGTGATTCTTGCAATAATTTCATTGTGTCGGAGGTTCACTATTGAAGAGTAAGTTTTAGTGGTGTTAAAAATAAAAGTGGGTTCATGGCTTGGTATTATTGGAACTCAATTCGAATGTAAGAATCAAGGGGTTTTTAACTTGAAATTTAAATGAAAATAACGAGAAACTATGAAAATAACCTAACTAGGAAATGTAAATGCAAGTATTTCGTATGCCTCATGCGCCCAAATTGAAAGTGCAAGCAACAATCAAAATATGCAAGAAAAAGCAAGGAAACAACAAGGTACAACTAAAGGAACCTAAGGTATAACTATGCATGCATGATCATAAAAATGTAAATAATGCAAATTAACAAAAATCAAAAATACCAATAGAAAGAGCAATAAATGTTGACGTGAAAGTTAAAAACTTTACGAAAAATAACAACAAACGAAGAGTAGATCTAAGATTTAACCAAAAACCATGCTTGAAAATAAAAACCAAAACAAAGCATATGAAATACTCAAAATAAAAACGATCAAGAACTCGATCTATGATCTTGGTGTGTCACTCACCTAGATTCCATAGCTAATTCACAAGATCTAACAACTAATCTAAGAGCTAAGGCAAAATTCATAAAAAGAAGAACAAGCATGAAATTGAAGAACAAGCATGTAAATAATGAAAAGCTTACTTGAATTAAGAAAGGAGCAACAAACTTGAATGAAATAGCAAAAATAAAATCCAAGTGATGACTTGAATTCTTCTTGAACTTACAAACCCAAGAAAAACCTTGAAATTAAATCTAAGAAGTATAGAGAGAAAATAAATCTAAAAACTAGAGAGAGAGAGAGAGATTTAATCCCAAACCCAAGCATGGGTTGGGAGGAGAGTGTATATTTTACAAAATGAGAGTTGTGTTCTATTTATACTAGGTTTAATTGGGTTTAAATGGACCAATTAGCCTTAAAGGCTTGAAATTATCCGGTTTGAGCAAAATTGACCCGTGTTGACCTTCATAGCCACTTGGCTCGACCCTAGGCTTGATTTGTTTCGAGGTGGCTCGGTATTGGCTGAGCTTGGGCACGTATGGGCGTGGACTGTCGGCAGCTGGGCGGGCGTGGCGCGCAGGCATGGGCACTGGCGGGTGCTGGCGTGGCCTGGCATGACTGTTGGCGCGGGGGGTTGGCACTGGGCGTGGCGTGCGGGCTGACGAGCGCGCGGGCGGGAGCGTGCGGCAGTCGCTAGGCGTTGTTTGGCGGCAGCCTTGGCGTGGGATGTGGTGAGCACCAGCGTGCGGACGGGGATGGCATGCGCTTGGCGCTGGATGTGGAGAGCGCCAGCGTGCGTCAAGGCATTTGGCGGCAGCCTTGGCGTGGGATGTGGCGAGCGCCAGCGTGCGCCAAGGCTTGGCGTCAAACGTGGCGTGCCTTGTCTAGCATTCCATAATGTTTGGCCATTGAGGAGCTTGCTCTTGGCACCGATTTTGTCACAACTTGTCTTGAACTTTGGTCCTCAATGCCTTTACCTATGAAAATAAGAATTTTGATCATAAAAACCCAAGAGTTACAACAAACCTCAAATTAATTGAACCCATTTAACCAAATTAAGTGTAAAACAAAAAAAAAAGCATGAAAAATAATAAAACTAGAAAAAAAAAACCCTAATATCTTAGCAAAACTCGAATCAAAATCACTAAAAACAATATTAAAACCTAATTAAAAGTACGATAAAAACACCACAATTACATGCAAAACAACCACCCCACACTTATCGGTTTGTTTGTCCTCGAACAACAAAATGAATCTATAATGTACATGCAATGAACATTATGCAAAAAGAAAAATCCTTGTTCTTCTCCTAATTAATATGATAAAAGTATCAACATAAACTCGTTCGTCAAGCATTGCTCGTATTACTCTTTCTCAAATGCAAAACCAAGTCGATGACTTCCTCACAAATGAAATCTTGAGGGTCGCTCAATTCGCTCAAGTGTTTGTTATATGGGGCGTGTATACGCTCAAGTCGGACAATGCATGCACCTTGTCAAGATTTCACAAATTAGAAACTCAAAATCACCCATTGTACATGACCAAACAAGAATCGGAAGAGGTCTTTATTTCGGGTTGTAATGTTGGCTCTTTGGTAAGGTATGGAATATATGGATATAGTGGCTAACACACGATCAAACGTGATCAATAACACACGAAACCCTAATTTCTAAAACCCAAAACTTATGATCGTTTCACCCTTCCCAAATTACCAAACCATCATTCGAAACCCTTTCGTACATTCACACACTTTTCCAGCTTTTATTTCGCATGCAACACTTAGAAACTTTTTGAATTCACTTCTTTTTTCTAAACTTAGCCTTTTAAACATCAGGCTTTTCGCTCGAACGCACGCTTTATCACTTCTCGTGATTTGTGTTGGAGTTTATTTGTTGTTCTCCTTTTTTTATATTTATTTTATATACAAGTAACTCAAAACCCGAAACCCAAAATTGATTTCCCACACATTTCTCGTCAATTAATCATACAATCTCACCTCACAATTTATGAAGATATAAGAGCTAAAATCGAGCTCGGCTAACAAGAAACGGGGCATAGGCTCAAGGGGGCTAATTTGGGATTTTTAGGTAGCTAATGTATTTGGATATGGCCGGAATAAGGGTGATATATGTGCTTCGAGGTCATTTCCAAATTCAATCATGTACGAGCAAAACCAAGCCACCTCAATGAATTTTCCATAAATATGCAAGCAAAACCGATAATCACACAAGGCTACTCACTAGTTTGCACCGGGGTTTGGAGACAAAATCAAAAGAGCTTTTAGAGTTTTGCAATCTTTTCACGAGTAAATGTTGATTATATATATATATATATATATATATATATATATATATATATATATATATATATATATATATATATATATATATATATATATAAGCGGGTTTTGGACAAAGCACAAAAATTCAGCTCCTCACACAAGAGGGCATAAACATGTAAAAACCCGATAAGTAAACTATTCAAACTTCCAAGCATGTGGTGATTGCTCAACAATGTAATAAACTCACACAACACACAAAAATGACTCAACCATATAAACTCACAATTAGTAAGCGTCACTTTGCCTAGGTTCGAGTTAAGAAAGCCAAATCATGCTTTGTGAAACCCGGACCCTAACCACCTACCCACCCCACACTTAGACCATGCAATTTCCTTATTGCACTTTAATGAAAATCAAGTAAAAGGAGGGTGGGATAGAAGATTCCTTAACCGAGCGAGTTTGGATCGAGCTCGGTGGGGTCCACTCAAGCATCAAAGCAATTTCAACGAAAATCGGGCTTGGCTTGTTTCTTCTGACTCCATGAACACTACCAACTTATCAAATCGGCCAAGGCTGAAGTCGGAAAACAAAACACTATAAAAGAAAATCACACGAAATCAAAAACACAAGAAAACATGCACACGAATCAAAACAAAACAAAACCAAGGGTTAACAAGAACCAAAAGACAACACAATAGATATATATATATATATATATATATATATATTTTTTAATTTTTCAATTTTTTGAATGTTTTTGAATTTTTAAGTAATATGAAAGTAAGAAAGAAAGAAAAGTAAAAATAAAAGAAATAAACGAAAAGAATATGGGTTTTCTCCCAAGAAGCGCTTGTTTTACGTCATTAGCTTGACGAACTCCCTTTTTGGTCATGGTGGAAAGAGAACGGGAGGATCCACCGAAGCCATATCCTCTTTATCGGGAGGGTCCAATCTTTGAAACGTTTCTTGGGCATTGCATAGCCCAAATGGCACTCGGCGAAAAGCAAACGTTCCAAAGGTCATCTTGGGTAGATCTTTGGGTGGAATTGTGATTTTGAAAGAGTCGAAGAGGCGAGGGGATTCTCGAGCGCGGAAAGACCCGATGACTCATCTAAAAAACAAAAGGAATAATGGCCGGCTAGCTTGTCCATCATTTGGTCGATTAACGGGAGGGAAATGATCTTTCTTGGTGGCCGTATTTAACTCCTTAAAATCGATCAACATCCTTCATCCCGTTGTAGCCCTCATGGCCAACAAATTTCCTTTTTCGTCCTCGACAATGGATATACCGCTCTTCTTTGGTACTAAGAGAACGGGACTCACCCACTCACTACCGGAAATTTCGAGCATTGAGCCTTCCTCCAACAATTTCAAATTCTCGTCTTCCACTATCTCCTTAAAATTTTGAATCAAACGCCCTTGGAATTCTTGAAAAGGTTTGGCATATTCCTCCAAAGTTATCATATGCATGCAAGTCAAAGGGCTAATTCCCTTAATAACTCCAGGTATCCAACCAATAACACTCTTATGAACCTTAAGCGCTTCAATCGACCTCTCCCCTTCCTTTCGATTCGAATTTGCAAAGATAATAATTGATTTGCTCTCCTCTTCCTCTGAATAGGCATAATTGAGGTGAGATGGGGGAGGCTTAAGCTCAGGCTTGTGCCTCCTCTCGTCTTCATTGGGGGCTAATTCAAATAATTCACCGATCCCCCCAAGATAATCTTCAAGCTTATCGATGGGTTCGACTCCCAACCTATCATCAACAATCTCCACCTCCCCCTCTAAACTTTCATCGTTACCCTCAATGACACATAAACAATCTTTCTCACACAAACCATGGGCACATTGAAGCACAATTGACTCGTCGTTAATAATAAGGGTCTCATTCCTTTCACCACAACCTTCAACATCAACTCCCGAGTCAAACTCATCCTCAATGCTCATTTCCTCCATATAAACTTGTTCGACCAATTCTCGGATCACATCCATATGTAACCACTCTTCAAAAGATATTTTTGAAGGACAAGGCATAGGGGATTCAGAGGCTGGTGCCTTGTACGGCTTCGAAGACTTGTGTAGGCCCTCGGGAAGTGCCTTTGCCAAAGTGGGGCCCATGGGGGTGGAATCAAGAGGGGTAAGAGCACTCGGAATAGAAACCACTTCCTCGTCGGACGGCGGGACAAGCTCATCATCAACCACCCCACCACTTCCATGGTCCGTGACCATAAGAGGATGCGAAGGTTGGTTCGACGACTCTTCTTCCTCATTAGCTTGGTTTAGCATATTGACATCGCTTACTAGTTGCTCCATGTTAGTGTTTAACCCAATGGGCATAGTCTCAAGAGCATTGAACCTAGCATCGAACGAGGCCGACGTAACGGGAGGAGATTGTATTTGTCGCATAATGGCCACGAGATTCGGATCGAAAGATGGAGTAGGAGCATTCACCGGTACAAGTGGACCCACATGAGGAGTAACACCCGCATATGTATTGGCAAAACCAAGATTCAGATGCATGTGGTTGGTAGGAGGGTAAGGAGGATTATGAGTCGACGGAAGAGCAAAAGATGATCTAGCATAACCAGATCCCATTTGATACCCATGACCCCCATACACTTCCTCCGAATGAGACATCGGCATATTGAATGAAGGTTTTGTAGGACAAGACGTGGTATCATGACCAAACATTCCACATGAAGCACAAGGAGGATCCGAGTTTGGGCTAGATAGCTTAATAGTTTGAGCCACCATAGCCGCTACTTTCTTTACCAACTCAAGCTCCTTAGAGGAAAAAGCCATGCTCACTTCATTAGTACTAGAATATATCGCTCGAGAAGATTTTGGCTCGGGAGGACTAAACATCCCCAAAAATGGTTTGTTAACATCTCTCATAGTGCGGATGAGGGGGCCACTTAGGAAATTGGAGCTCACACCTCCAAATAACTCCTACGGATCGGGCTTTGGAGCACTATTGTTGGCACCAATCGGGGCGTGAATGAAATTGTAAGTTGCCTCCATAAACATTTGTTAACATCTCCCACAATGTGCATGGGGGGGGGGGGGGGGGCACTTAAGAAATTGGAGATCACACCTCCAAACAACTCATACGGATCGGGCTTTTGACCATTATTGTCAACACCAATCGGAGCATGATTAGAATTGTAAGTAGGAGGACTTCCACACGGGTCAGGATTCGGATATTGGCAACCCACATTCCCATTCGGACTTCCAAAGCCACCATTATACATATTTGGACAATGATCAGGAACACCATAACCGCCATACGGGCTGGGATTCGGAATTTGGCCATCATCGTTCCCATCTGGACTAACAAAGCCTCCATTAAACATATTCGTGAATTGATTGGGAGAATCATAACCACCATATGGACCGGAATTTGGAGTGTGCATATTCGGAGAGTGATTGGGAGCACCATATCCTCCATACGGACCATTCGTACTCGTGAAGCCATTATACCCAACATGGTTTGCACCATGCCCTCCCATATTGGGTTGATCATTGTCGATTCCACCATTAGCAACGTGGTTTGCACCATGCCCTCCCATGTTGGGTTGATCATTGTCGATTCCACCATTGGCAACGTGGTTTGCACCATGCCCTCCCACATTGCCGAAACCATTATACATCATTCCATTCCCAACATGGTTTGCACCATGCCCTCCCATGTTGGAAATGTAACCTCCATTTCCATAAGGACCTTGCATTCACTCCATAAAAACGTCAAATACAAAAGAAATCTAGAAACACAAAGATACTACAAGCAAATCGAAAACCTTAACTAGGCCGAGTCGCAACGGCACCATTTTGAAGAGTATGTTTTAGTGGTGTTAAAAATAAAAGTGGGTTCATGTCTTGGTATTATCGGAATTCAATTCGAATATAAGAATCAAGGGGGTTTTAGCTTGAAATTTAAATGAAAATAATGAGAAACTATGAAAATAACCTAACTAGGAAATGTAAATGCAAGTATTTTGTATGCCTCGTGCATATGCCCAAATTGAAAGTGCATGCAATAATCAAAATATGCAAGAAAAAGCAAGAAAACAACAAGGTACAACTAAAGCAACCTAAGGTACAACTATGTATGCATGGTCATAAAAACTTAAAAAATGTGAATTAACGAAAATTGAAAGCACCAATAGAAAGAGCAAAGTTGACGTGAAAGTTAAGAACTTTACGAAAAATAACAAGAAACGAAGAGTAGATCTAGGATTTAACGAAAAACTATGCATGAAAATAAAAACCAAAATAAAACATATGAAATGCTCAAAATAAAAACGATCAAGGTTTCGATCTATGATCTTGGTGTGTCACTCACCTAGATTTCATATCCAATTCACAAGATCTAACAACTAATCTAAGAGCTAAGACAAAATTCATAAAATGAAGAACAAGTATGAAATTGAAGAACAAGCATGTAAATAATGAAAATCTTACTTAAATTAAGAAAGGAGCAACAAACTTGAATGAAATAGCAAAATTAAAATCCAAATGATGTCTTGAATTCTTCTTGAGCTTACAAACCTAAGAAAAAGCTTGAAATTAAATCTAAGAACTAGAGAGAGAAAATAGATCTAAAAGCTAGAGAGAGAGAGAGATTTAATACCAAACCCAAGCATGGGTTGGGAGGATAGTGTATATTTTACAAAATGAGAGTTGTGTTCTATTTATATATGGTTTAATTGGGGTTAATGGGCCAAATTAGCCTTAAAGGCTTGAAATTCTTGGGTTTAACCAAAATTGACCCGTGTTGACATTCCTAGCCACTTGGATCGACCATAGGCTTGATTTGGCTCGAGGTGGCTCGGCATTGGCCGAGCTTGGGCGCGCATGGGCGTGGTCTGTCGGCAGTTGGGCAGGCGTGGCGCGCAGGCATGGGCGCTGGCGGGTGCTGGCGTGGCCTGGCGTGACTGTTAGCGCGGGGGTTGGCGTGCGGGCTGGCGAGCGCGCGGGTAGGAGCGTGCGGCAGGCACTGGGCATTGCTTGGCAGGAACCTTGGCATGGGATGTGGCGAGCGCCAGTGTGTGGACAGGGCTGGCATGCGCTTGGCGCTGGATGTGGCGAGCACCAATATGCGCCAAGGCGTTTGGCGGAAGCCTTGGCGTGGGACGTGGCGAGCGTCAGCGTGCGGATAGGGCTGGCATGCGCTTGGCGCTGGATGTGGCGAGCGCCAACGTGCGCCAAGGCGTTTGGCGAGGACTTGCAATAATCTAAGTATGTAAACTAAATATTATTAACAAATTTAATTTAAATATAAATTTATATAATAATAATTAATAAATATTAATTAGATACCAGTACAATACGATACGGGTTGACAATATGATATCTTTTGAATTTCTATAAGTATTAAGAATTATTATAGAATTTAATTTAAATATTAAAATATAAAATAATTAATAAGAATTAAACACGGGTTGAGCGTATAACAAGTCTTGAATTTATTTAAGTATGTAAATATGAAATTATTAAAAAATTAATCTAAACATTAAAAGAAAAAGTTATTTAACAATAAAAGATAATAGTGAATAAATAGTAACTAGCCATCTGTATAAGACACGTGTTGCGATATCTTCTGAATTTTTCTTATATTTAGTAAAAATTCAATAATGATCAAAGTATTTTTTATATTTATCTTTTGATAAATCCCGGGTAATACACGAGTGTTAAACTAGTATATATACTAAATGAAAAGACTCATATCCTACGTGTCTGCTTAGAAAGCTTCGGGCTGACGTGTAATTTTCTGGTGGTTCTGATGCTTACTTGGCGAATTTTGGAGGTTCGAAGACTTACTAAATATAAGGATTCTAATATTTATCTAATTTATTATATTTTGCCTAACTTAATCTTTTCCTATTTTTATATTTGCCTAGTTTAATATTTTTCTTTGATTATATTTTATTTAATTCAATATTTTTTTAATTCTTCTAATATAAATATATAAGAAGTCCTCAAATTATTTATCTTTATTAAAAGATAATTTTTTTATAAGATAATGTTAATTACGAAAAAAAAACTTAATTATTTATTAATAACCTAAATACGTTGTATTTAGAATAAATGTTAAAATATTTTTATTTTTAGGAGTTAAATTATATAATATAATTAAATTATGAGTTACTTGCAATAATCTAAGTATGTAACTAAATATTATTAACAAATCTTATTTAAATATAAAAATATAAACTTATATAATAATAATTAATAAATATTAAGATGCCAGTACAATACCAACACAGTTTAAGAATATGACATCTTTTAACTTTCTCTAATTTTGTAACTAAGAATTATTATAGAATTTAATTTAATATTAAAATATAAAGATATTTAGTAATAACTAATTAATAGACATTAGACATGCGTTGAGAATGTAAGAAGTTTTGAATTTATTTACGTATGTAAATATGAGATTATTAACGAATTTAATTTAAACATTAAAATAATAAATTACTTAACAATAAGAATAAAAATTAATATATAGTAACTAGCCATTTGTAAAAGACATGGGTTGAGAATACGATATCTTATAAATTTTTCTTATTTTTAAATTTAGAAACTCTATAATGGTCATAAATATTTTTTATATTTATCTCTTGATAAATCCCGTGTAATACACGGGTGTTAAACTAGAGTGAACCCAATGGATCCACTTCTTATAATGAGTTTGTAGGGTCAAATCACAACCATCCAATACATTATATCCAATGGATATAAATTAGTTTGGGTGACAAATACATCTATGTCTTACTAAAGGTGCATCAATAGATTTTTAAATATGCATCAATTAATATTTAAATGAATATTAATATTATTAACTAATATAAAATACATCATTTATATTTCTCTCTCTCCTCGATTAATGATTATCCTCTATTGAAATCTCTTTATAAGTCTAAAAAAATTTATAAATATTGCCAAAATAAATTACACCATATTATTCCTTACGACCTAAGGAATAATACCCAAACCATTTTTCCCTACAAATTTGTATATTCAAATATTCTAATTGAAAATATTTTAAAATACCAAATAATAAAAAATAGAAATTCACAACAAATTTAGACGCATATTATTAAACATTTAGAAATACATTGATGCATTATTAGAATAATAACGATGTTTGCATTATATGTCATATTTCTCCAAGCAATTTTCAACAATTTTACTGCACATATTAATAGTTTGTTAATGCACATTTACATGTTCGATGATTTACAGTTAGTAGTACAAGTATACAATAATACATGCTACTCCCTCCGTCCCACAAAGATAGTCCATTATTTCATTTTCGTCCGTCCCACAAAGTTAATCCAGTTACCATATTTAACATATCATTAATTTCTCATTTCCACACATACCCTTAATTAATATTCTTGAAATACTAGTTTTCTACCTCGTAAATTAAAAATTAATGATTACAATGCAAAATCTTACTATTCCAATAAAAAATATACTAATTCCAACACTGATTTCTATGAGTATTAATTGATATTAATAAATTCAAGAAGGGTATAGTTGGAAAATACAAACTAAATTAATGACTTAACTATATAAACTATCAATTTCTTAATATGTGTGAAACCAACCGTAAGACCATCAAATTGAGACGGAGGGAGTATATATTTATTAGCCAACCATCCTCCATTCAATTTAGATCCATCAGATCTAAACCAAATGAGTGGCAGAGATTTGGCCCTACGGACCCAACCCATTTTAATAATTGGACCAATTGAATCCAATTCATATATGTATATATATAGGGGTGAGTTCAAATGAGAACCATGTCATTATATGCGAACCTGCGAACTAGTACTTTTATTATATAGCGGCAGTGCTTTTATTATACAATCACAGTGCTTTGTTGATATTGTAGTTATATACACCAGCAGTGTTTTTAATATACAATCCTAATACTTTTAATCAAATCAAGAAATACACAAAAAATGTAATCCATTCATTTAATTAGATCTAAGGCCCATAATTGACTCTGGGTTCACATATAAGGACATGGTTCTCATTTGAACCTAATCATATATATATATATATATATATAGGGTTGGGTTGGGTTCCGGTGAGAATGGGTCCGTGGGTGAGAAATGAGAATAAATCCTAACCATTATATTTAATCTAATATAATGGATTAGATTTAATCAAATAAATTGAAATCCAAACTCGTGAACCCGTTCACGGCGAAACCTCGAGGCAGCCTCAAACCTCTCTTGCTCGCGGTCGGTCTCGGAGCCGCAAGGTTTACAGGCAAAAGGCCAAGACATGTTCACGTGATCCTAAAAACCTCCCTGTTCACGATGCCATTCAGGACGAAATATCCCTGTTCATGCGACCCTAAAAACCTCCCTATTCACGCGAAACGCCAGAACCCGATTCATCTCTGTTCTCGATTCATCTCCTACTTGATTCTTCAGCTTTGTTCCTTCAATCGAAAAGTAATCTTATTGAGAAATTCATTCCTATTCCTTTAAATCCTGTTCGAATTTAGGTTTTGGCCGGAGTAATAGAGATTGGCATGACAATCCTGTTTGAATTTAGGGTTAGGTCGGAGTATCCTGCTCGATTTTGGAGGTTCCTATTCGATTTTGGTCCCTTATTCAATTTGATTTCTTCTTGGTTCAATTTTGGTTGCACACCGATGGCTTCAATTTTGAACGAATCAGGTAATGTTTTATTTTAAATTAGTGGAGTTGATCTGATTTTTGGATTTTTGATTATGTATTTTCTTGAGGTAACCTGGTAAAAATTCGTACATGTCATCGTCTGATGTGGTTGCTGTCTGATTTGTATTGTGTACAACTCAGTGTCAGTTTGTGCACATTAGTGTGTTCCCTTGTGCACGTCCGTACTGATTGGTGTTTTGCACGTGTCGTGAAGTCTTAAAAAAAATTCTGAGTGTCGTCGTCTGATGTGGTTGTTGTATGATTTGTTTTGTGCACAACTCAGTGTCAGTTTGTGCACATTAGTGTGTTCCCTTGTGCACGTCCGTGCTGAATGGTATTTGCACGTGTCGTGAAATCTTAAAAAAAATCTCTGAGTGTCGTCGTCTGATGTGGTTGCTGTCTGATTTGTATTGTGCACAACTCAGTGTCTGTTTGTGCACATTAGTGTGTTCCGTTGTGCACGTCTGTGCTGAATGGTATTTTGCACGTGTCGTGAAGTCTTAAAGAAATCTCTGAGTGTCATCGTCTGATGTGATTGTTGTATGATTTGTTTTGTGCAAATTAGTGTGTTTCCTTGTGCACAATGTGCAAGCCCATACTGAATGGTGTTTTGCACGTGTCATGAAGTCATGTGAGTGTCGTCGTCTGATGTGATTGTCGTTTGATTTTTTTTGTGCAAAACTCAGTGTCGATTTGTGCACATTAGTGTGTTCCCTTGTGCACGTCCGTGCTGAATGGTGTTTTGCATGTGTCATGAAGTCTTAAAAAAATCTGTGAGTGTCGTCGTCTGTTGTGGTTGCTGTCTGATTTGTTTTGTGCATAATTCAGTGCTAGTTTGTTCACATTAGTCTGTTCCCTTGTGCACGTCCGTGCTGAATGGTGTTTTGCACGTGTTGTGAAGTCTTAAATAATTTTTTTGTCGTGTTATATGTGGCATGTACTATTTTGTGCACTGATTGAATGCGAGATTTTGCAGATGATGTTGAATGTTCTTCTCACAATTGTGAGCCTGCTCGACAAACTATGGTCATGACACCTAGCTCTACAAAATATTGGGTTCCGATATGTGAAGATGCAATTAAACCTTATGTTAATCGAAATTCAAAAGTTTGGATGAAGCTATACAGTTTTAATTAAGATTTATTGGAAATTATTTATCCCTTTAAATTTTGGTGCAGTTGTGTATATGTTGCTACTATTGTATGCATTGATACATGAGAAAACTTATAATTTCTTTTATAGATTATTAAGTTGAATAAATGAAGATGTAGAGCTTCAACAGAGATGTGCACTTGATTCAAATCATTTTCTTGCTATAAAATCTCTATAAATCGTCTATTGTTGGTGTTCTCAAACTACATGACCATGTCATATTATTAACATACACTTATACTGGGTTTTCACACGCACCTCGGAACTGTGGGGCTACTATTTGATTATTAATCAAACAGTCATATGCATTCTATGGATTGATGTCATTTTAGATGATGTAGGTGTTATGTGCTTTGTGCACATTTGTGTTCCATTGTGTGCAAAGTAATGCATTAACTATTGGACTGTATGTCCCATATGATTTTATAGTTTTATGCACGTTGTCAATTAATGTCGTGTTAGTTGATGTATATTTGATGTGGTTTGTGCACAAGTAAGTTTCAATAAGTGCACAGTAATATATTAACTTTTGCACAACAATGTGGTAAATTATGCACATGTTATGAAGTTTTATATAATTTTTCTATCATGTTATCTGTGGTTTATGTATAGTTTTGTGCACTGATTCAACGGGAAATTTTGCAGGTGATGTTAAATGTTCTTCCCAAAATTGTGAGTCTATTCGACAAATGAAGATCATGACATCTATCTCTACAAAAATATTAGGTTTCGATATGTGAAGATACCTTTAAATCTTATATTAATCAGAAATCCAAAAAGCTTGGATGACACTACACTGTTTTACAAGTCTTATGCCAACGTGGTTGGTTTTTATTTCCATCGTAGCACAAAAATAACATCGAATGATGGTGTAATTATTTGGCAGTATCTACTGTGATTCTTGTCAAATATGGTTAAACTATCCTATGCGTTTCATGTCGTTTGATGTCAATTCAGTTGATGCATGTGTATGTGGTTTGTGCACATTTATATTTCAATATGTGCACAAAATTGCAATAAATTGTGCACACTATATCACCAAGTATGATTAAATACTCATTTCTTTTGATGCAGGTACAATAGGTGTTTGCACCTTTCACTGGGATTGACAACCACAGAAAGTGTGTCACAACTGCATTGATAGCTACTGAAGACGCTGCTTCTTACTTATGGATCCTCGAACAATTCGAAAAGACAATGGTGTACGAGCAAGGATATATTATTTTTGGCACAATATTCAAAAAAAACTATTTTCAGATTTTTTGTGTGTTTGCACCTCTAAATTTAGTTGGTATCAATTATGATTGTAATAATCACTTATTTTCACATTGTAATTTGATTTGAGAAAGTAATCAAAAAGAGGGACCAGTTTGCATGTAATAATACCTTAATATTATTTTCTTATTTTTATTAATTTAGTAAACTAGATTGTGCACAAGTAAGTGTTAATTTGTGCACACAAATGCAACAAACTGTGCACAATTGTGTAATAAATTGTGCAAAGTATGCCATTGATGACTTGCTCTTGGTTCTAGCATTTCATGAATTCGTGTTTAAGTTGTTGGTCTTTTGGTACTAATTTTGAGATTGAAGTGAGGGATCTGATTGCTATAGTATATGTTATGAAGTGAGGGATTTGATTGACTTGTTTAATTGAACCTCAAAAATAAATCCCAAAATTTAGTAACATGCAAATGGGCCCAAAATTTAAAAAATCAAGAAAGCTTAATAATTCTGAAACTTTTAGGGTCCTTTCTATAATTTTTAAAAATTTTCTATATAGCCTAACAACCCTTAACAAATTTCTGAAAGTTTTAGGGTCATTTTTGTAATATTTGAAGATTTTAATAATTACATAAATGCCATTTGGGCTTAAAACAGTTTCCGGAAAGTTTTTTGGAGTCAAAACGTAATTTCAGAAAGTTCATGGCAGCCTCGCAGTTTTCCAAAAAATTCAGGGCAATTCTGTGATTTCATAAGTTTCAAAAATTATAATTAAGCCCAAAACTATATCAAATTCTCAAAATTTCACCCAAGCCTTAAATCGAATTGAGGGCTTGCGTTTCGGGCCTCGTCGGCATCAAACTTCGCCCCGCGAAGAGACGAAGCCAGCGGCAGCGAAGGCCCACCGGAAAAGCTCCCTGAGCTGCCGAAATTTGGGCTCGAAATCCGAACGGCCAAATGGCCGTCACTCCTGTCGCCATCCATCGCAGCCACGCCACCGTCTGTAGGTTGTCACCGCTTGCCCAGCAGTCGATCGCTCCAGCCACCGACATCTCCAAGGCCGTGGCCCAGCAGCAAGGTCCGGCGATGCAGCGGCATCTCGCAGGTAATGTTCTGTGCTTCATCGCGACTTGGTTGGTGAAATGAGAGAATGAACGTAATTACGAAACTGCCACCTGGATGTCCAGAATTACGAAACTGTCACCGGGATGACCAGAATTATAAAACTGCCACCGGGTAAATACTTTAAAAAAGTACTAAAATGATTGGTCAGGATGCATTCTCATTTCTCACCCACGAATCCATTCTCACGTGATCATATACCTATATATATATATATATATATATATATATATATATATATATATATATATATATATATAATGTAAAATCTTCCTATCCTATGTGTATTTTTCCCACACTTCGTTAGCTTTGGAAAATCTTTTGGTGCTTCAGTGTCATCTATGCCTAATATTTACCTAATTAATATTTTCCCAATATTATATTTTGCCTAACTCAATATATTCCTTTTTTTACATGTTACCTAATTTAGTATTTTCTTTAAAACTAATTCAATATCTTACTTTTATTATTCTAATATAAAAATATATATAAGTTATATCTTAATAGAATATATATATATATATATATATATATATATATATATATAAGTTGAATTAACTTTAAATATTTATTTAAATAAATACGAGTTATAAATAATTATTACAAAAGAGAAATAAATATAAAAAATATAAACATAAGTTTCTTTATCTAATCCTAATATATTGCCTAATTCAATATTTTCTTTTATTCTTCTAATATAAATATATAAGAAATCATATATAATTAGAAAATAAATCTAAATTACTTTTCTTAATTAAATGACAAATTACTTATAAGATAATATGAATTACCAAAAAAAAACATAATTTTTATTAATAATCCATATATGTTGTATTTAGAATAAAAGTTAAAATATTTTTATTCTTAGGAATTAAAACATATGATATAATTAAATTATGAGTTACTTGGAATAATTTAAGTATGTAACTAAATATTATTAATAAATTTAATTTAAATATAAATTTATATAATAATAATTAATAAATATAATTAGACACCAGTACTATACGATATGAGTTGAGAATATGACAGTTTTTGAATTTTTATAAGTATTAAGAATTATTATAGAGTTTAATTTAAATATTAAAATATAAAATAACTAATAATAATTAATTAATATAAATTAAACACGGGTTGAGCGTGTAACAATTTTTGAATTTATTTACGTATGTAATTATGAAATTATTAAAAAATTTAATTTAAACATTAAAAGAAAAAATTATTTAACAATAAAGGATAACAACGAATAAATAGTAACTAGTCATCTCTATAAGACACGTGTTGCGATATCTTCAAAGTTTTTGTTATATTTAGATTTAAGAAATTAATAATGATCAAAGTATTTTTTATATTTATCTTTTGATAAATCCCGTATAATACACGGGTGTTAAACTAGTGTGTGTGTGTGTGTGTATATATATATATATATATATATATATATATATATATATATATATATATATATATAATCTTGCTATCCTGTGTGTCTTTTTTCCACGCTTTGTTAGCTTTGGGAAAAAAAATTGGTGTTTTAGTGTCATCCGAATTATAGTTTACCTAATTTAATATTTTTCTAATATTATATTTTGTCTAACTCAAAATTTTATTTTTATTACATGTTACCTAATTTAATATGTTTTTAAAACTAATTCAATATCTTACTTTTATTATTCTAATATAAGAACATAAATAAGTTATATCTAATTAGAAATATATCTATAAGTTGAATTAATTCTTATTTATAATAAAAGTTGAAGTAATTTTATTAAAACTTTAAATATTTATTTAAAAAAATACGAGTTATATAAAATTATTACAAAAAAGAATAAAAATAAAAAATACAAACATAAACTTCTTTATCTAATACAAATATAATGAATTAAAAATAACATTAAAAATATATATTTAAAAATATTGTTTTACGCCAAAAAAAAACAAAAAAAAACAAAGGGAACAACAAAAGATAAAATAAATAAATAATAATAAATTATTACGCCTTGGAAAATAAATATTAAATATATTCTAAATCTCTTTATCTAATCCCAATAAATTAAATTGATACACACATTATATTTATACGAACAAATTAGTGTCTTACAAAATAATAATAATAATAATAATAATAATAATAATAATAATAATATTACATATATTACAAGTTAGATGTGCGATATTTTTTCAATAGAGTTTTCAGTACCTTATAAATTTTAATTTTTTATATCACATATTCACATGTGAATCTTAATATAAATAAAATAAATATTTTTACAATTTATATGTACAATTTCTAATATTATATTTTTAGTGTTTTTAATGAAAAATGATTTTTTTCAAATTTCTCATAATACGTGGATGTTAAACTAAGTATATATATTGAAAAACATAACTATGTAAATATATAATAATAAATTCTAAAGTAAAAAGATGTATCAAATCAAGTTAACGAGCGAGATACCAACCAAAAAAATATTATAAGCTAAGACGACAAAGAGAAATAAAATTGACGTCATCTTCTATACATAATTATCCAAGGAATAAGCTAAGACGACGAAGAGAAATAAAATAAATTAAATTACGAACCGTGTCCTAAATTCGTAGCTTTTGAAGGGCAACACTCTTGTTAGGACGGATTAACGAATTATTCGTTAGGCCAAAATTTCACATCAATACATTATAGTGCAAAAACTAATACATTATAATAAAAAACCAATACATCATGGTACAAAAATATTACAGTACAAAAACTATTATATCATAGCACGGGTCATAGATTTATGAAAAACTAATACGTTACAGTAGAAAACCAATATATCACATTACAAAAACTAATACATTATACTATCGAGTCAGATGGTCTAACGGGTTATGACCCGTTAATCTGGCCTAACATAAGTGTTTGACTTGTTGGAATGTTATTGTCATTGTCTTACCTCCGAACTCGACAATAATGGTCAAGTCATGAACTGTAGAAGTAAACATGATTTTCAACACCTGAGTACATACATAGACACATACAAACATACGTACATGTTAATTAACAACTCATAATTGATTTCCTTAACTAATTACAATGACTTGAATTGTGTCCATGCATGTGCAAGCAATTTCGTGTAATTACACTGGAAAGCATCTAGCTAGAAAAGAAAACCTGAAATTCCAATTGTAATATAGTTAAATATTGCAAGCAGTAGATGATATGCATGGTTTAATCCAACAAGACAATATGTAAAATATTTGGGTAGGAAGCCTTATGAGGGTTTTTATTTTTATTTTTTATGAGGGGTTTAGAAATATAGGATATAGTTGTTGGCTCGGTCTTCGATGTCCTATTCAAAGAAGGTTTCAGAGTCCTGTACATTGAATAATTCATTTTTTTTTTTTTTTGTAATTATTTCTTTTTGTTATGATATTTTTATGTTGGCGGTCATATATATTTTTTAAATTCTAATTTGTTGGGGTGTAAACAAGGTAAGCTAAGTTCAAGTTTGGGTGTACTCGAGCTCGAGCTCGAGCTCGGCCGAGTCAGAAAAAAAAAGTTTGAACTTGAGCTAGGTTACTAATATCGAGATCGAGCTTGAACTCGACTCTCAAGCTTGATTTCGAGCTCATAAGTTGAGCTGTTACTTTTTTTTTTTGGTTTAATATATATATATATATATATATATATATATATATATATACACACACACACACATACATATTACACATATATAATATTGGCTCGAGCCGGCTCTCACGAGCCATCGAGCCAATAGAAGCGAGGCTTGAATTCGACTAGTTTAAAACCAAAGTCGAACTCGAGTCGGCTTGAGCTTGGTCAACACTGAACTCGAGCAGAGCTTTGATCTGTTAGGATTAGAAGTAATATGATGAAAAGAGAAGCAATAAAACGACACAAGAAATTGTTTACCCAGTTCGTTAGAAAGAAATTCTGACTACATCTGGGGGCGCTGCCAAACCAGGAGTTTGTACTATAATAATTTTGAGATAGGGTTACAATTACACAGCCAAACTATTTATAATAAGAAAACCCCAGTTATAATTTTACGCGAACTCCCTAAAATACCCCCAAAAAATAGTTGGATCGTCGTGGACGAGGGCTTTGATGTACAGTACTTCAGGCTCCACAACCCAACAATCTCTCATCTGGAGACCGATCTCGAATGTAACCATCTATACATCTTCTCAATGTAACTCATAACTTCAGCAGCGGCAAAAGCCTTCCTCTCAAGCTTCAAGTCCAGTTGAAGCCATGCATAACTTCAACTTCTCCAAGGTCACAACCTTAGTCAACATATCGGTAGGATTGTCAATTCCACGAATCTTCACTAGCTGCAAGATCTTCTCCTCTAAGAGATAGCGTATGTAGTGATGCTTCAACTCAATGTGCTTTGTTCTTGAATGAAATGCTGGATTCTTAGCCAAGAAAATAGCACTCTGACTATCACTGTACATGATACCATTTTTCTGCTCTTTCCCCAACTCACCCAAGAAATTTTGCAGCTATACCATCTCTTTACTAGACTCTGTCACTGCTACATACTCTACTTCTGCGGTGGATAGAGCCACAACCTTCTGCAACTTAGAAGCCCAAGATATCGCTGTACCACGCAAAGTAAATACGTACCCGGTAGTACTTCTCCTTTTGTCAAGGTCACTCGATGCTAAGTCTGCATCAGTGTATCCTGCAAGCTCAACGCCTTTGCCCTCAAAACATAGGGCTCTCTCTTTGGTACCTCTCAAGTACCTAAGGATCCACTTCACTGCTTCCCAATGTTGTCTACCCGAATCGCTCATAAAACGACTAACTACTCCCACCGCATGAGCAATGTCTGGTCTCGTACACACCATCGCGTACATGATGCTACCAATTGCTGAAGCATAGGGAACCCTCTGCATATAGGCATGCTCTTCATCACTGCTAGGAGACTCTTTGCTAGATAGTTTGAAATGGCTACCTAGCGGGATACTCACTGGCTTGGCATTCTCCATATTGAATCTTTTCAACACCTTCTCGATGTACTCTACTTGAGAAAGGTACAATCTTCCTACCACTAAGTCTCGAGTAATCCGCATACCCAAAATCTGCTTGGCGTCTCCAAGGTCTTTCATAGCAAATCATTCTGACAATTGCTTCTTCAATCTATCCACTTCTCGAGCACAAGAACCTGCTATCAACATGTCATCAACATATAGCAATAATATGATATAACTATCATCAATCCTCTTGAAGTAGCAACAATGGTCAACATTGCATCTGACGAAGTCAATATCAAGTATGAACTTATCAAACTTCTTGTACCACTATCTCAGAGCCTGTTTCAAACCATACAAGCTCTTTTTCAGTTTACACACTAGATCGCCGTTACCTCTCGACAAGTATCCCTCTGATTGGTTCATATATATGTCTTCCTCCAAATCACCATGGAGAAAAGTTTTTTTACATCCATCTGCTCTAACAGTAAGTTCTCTGCAGCAACCATACTCAAAATCATTCGAATAGTGGTTAGTTATACAACAGGAGTAAAAACATTTGTATAATCAATACCGTATTTCTGCTGAAATCCCTTCACAACCAGCCTTGCCTTGTAACGCTTGCTCCCATCAGCCTCGTCTTTAATTCTGTAGACCCACTTATTATGCAGCGCCTTCTTTTATTTTGGGATCTCAACAAGATCATAAGTGTCATTGGACATCAAGGAGTCCATCTCTTCATCCATGGAAAGCCTCCATTTGCTTCTGGTCTTACCATGTGCAGCCTCTGCGTAACTTTGAGGTTCAGCACCATCAGTCAGCAACAAGTAGTAATTTGATGGTGTGAACTTATCAGGTGATCCTCGCACTCTTGTAAACCTTCTCGACGGAACTGGTGGTGTTCTCAGCTCAGCCTTAACAACCTCCTGGTCATTCTGAACTGATTTGCTCCCACCTGAGTACCTGCACTTTCAGCATCTGGTGCACCCATCCTATCTTTGTACAAAGCCTGTTCATTAAATATGACATCTCGACTGCGAATTATTTTTCGATTATGTTCATCCCAGAATCTGTAACCGAATTCATCACCGTCATATCCAATAAATGTTCAGTTAATAGATTTAGCATCCAACTTACTTATTGCTGCAGCATCTATATGAACATAAGCAACACAACCAAATATTCGTAAATAAGTTAGGTTTACCTCCTTAACACTCCAAGCCTCCTCCGATATGCCGTTCTCCAAAGGAGCTGATGGTTCTCTATTAACCAGGAATGCAGCTGTGTTAACTGCATCTGCCCAAAATATCTTTGGTAAACCTGATTTCAACCGCATACATCTGGCACGCTCATTCAGAGTTTTGTTCATTCGCTCTGCCACTCCGTTCTGCTGAGGGGTTCCTCTCAGGGTCTTTTCCATGCGAATTCCATTAGTAGCACAATACTCTTTGAATTCTCTAAGCTCGTACTCTTCGCCATTGTCAGATCTTAAGCACTTTACTTTCAAACCTGTTTCATTTTCTACAAGGGCTTTCCACTTTCTAAAAGTATCAAATGCATCAGATTTATTTTTCAGAAAGTAAACCCATACCTTTCTTGTAAAATCATCAATGAAAGTCATGCAGTATGACGCACCACCAAGAGATGTTACTGGCGCTGGTCCCCATAGGTCACTGTGTACCAACTCCAACTTCTGTTTCTTTAAGGTTCTGCCATCCTTTGAAAAATTCACTCTTTTCTGTTTACCGAAGACACAATCCTCACACAAACTAACATCAATTGTCTTGAGTCCTGGTAGCTTACCCTTCGAACACAGTTCTTTCATCCCCTTCTCACTCATGTGGCCAAGTCGACAATGCCATAAATCCGCATCAATATTTTTTCCTGCAATAGCAATGCAATCTTTGGTACTAGTTGTCATATACAACGTACCCTCCTTCTTTCCTCGAGCCATCACCATAGCTCCTTTGGTTATCTTCCAGTTACTACAGCCAAAGGTCACCACATAACCTTCGTCATCTAGCTGCCCTACTGAAAGTAGATTTCTCCTCAAATCAGGAATGTCTCTCACATTGCGTAGCTGCAATACGGTACCATTTGGAGTATTGATCCGAACATCACCCTTTCCCACAATTTTTAGTGGCTCATCATCAGCAAGGTAAACCTCCCCAAAATTGCCAGACGTATACTGTTCCATGACCTCAGCACTACTGCAAGAATAAAACGATGCACCTGAATTCAAAAACCACGATTCTAATTGACTGCTCATACTCAAAATAAGTGCGTCTGCAATATCTTCTGTTGTTGTGTTAGCTGATTTGTTATCCTTCTTCTTCAATGGTGCACTGGTTCTGGTAGTGACTAACTCGTCACAATTCCAACACTTGTTCTCACTCTTATCCTTTCTTGGCTTGCTTCTACCCCTTGGTTTTGATCTACCTCGATTAAATCTACCCTTTGATTGTGATCGCCCCCTATTCTCTGTTCTCAAAGCTGACCCTGAAGTTATGCCCAATTCTCTCTGCGAATTTCTTCACTAATAATCAGATCTCTAATTTCGTCAAACTTCATCTTCTCCTTCCCCGATGAAACACTAACAGCGGTAACCGTTCCGCTCCAGCTTTCTGGTAAAGAGGACAGGAAAATTAGGGCTTAGACCTCATCATCAAAATCAATATCAACCGAGCTCAATTGAGCTTGTATCATGTTGAACTCATTGAGATGGTCGGTAACCGCAGTACCCTCTGACATCTTTAGGTTGAAAATACGTCGCATTAGATGAACCTTGTTCGCTGTCGATGGCTTCTCGTACATCTCTGATAGCGTCTCTAACATCTCTTTCGTAGTTTTCGCCTTAGTTGTGTGGAGAGCGACGTTTCTGGACAGCGACAAGCGCACGCTCATCGCCTTTCTATCCAACAATTTCCATTCATCCTCTTTCATGGCCTCTGGTTTCATACCCAAAGGTTGATATACATCTTTACCGTACAGGTAATCCTCGATCTGCATCTTCCAGAACCCATAATCTGTTCCGTCAAACTTATCAATTGGAGATTTTCCGTCACCCATCATATTCTCACCGAACCTCGCTCTTGATACCAGTTGTTAGGATTAGAAGTATGATGAAAAGAGAAGCAGTAAAACGACACAAGAAATTATTTACCCAATTCGTCAGAGAGAAACTCCGACTACGTCTGGGGGCGCTGTCAAGTCAGGAGTTTGTACCATAGTAATTTTGAGATAGGGTTACAATTACACAGCCAGGCTATTTATAACAAGAAAATTCTAATTATAATTTACGCGAACTCCCTAAAATACCCCCAAAAAATTCAGGCTCCACAACCCTAGTTGGATCGCCGTGGACGAGGGTTTTGATGTACAGTACTTCAGCCTTCACAACCCAACATGATCGAGCTGCTCGGCACATTTACAACCCTAGTTGAGAGGGCAACCAAAGCCTCACATCGGTTAGACATGGAGATTTGTGGGTTTATATGTGCGGGCAATATATTCATATATATATATATATATATATGATTAAGAATGTATGAGAACCAATTCCTTATGTGGGAACTTATGAACCGTTATATTATATTTGATGCTAATTTAAATAATGCAAAATGCTATTTATATTTTCACATTGCTATTTTTATGTTCCCTTGATTATTACTATTATCTTAATTAATATGTACATGATTCATAAATAGCATCACATCCTATGTAATACATCAAGTTTCTAGGTTTTCACGCAGGGATTTGGTTTTCATTTGAATCCACCCATATATATATATATATATATATATATATATATATATATATTAATCAAGTACCCCTTCGATTTGAAAAAAAAAATGGAGGTTTTTGATAAAGTCAACCTCTAGGTGTTTTTTTGGTAATTTCCAAAAGTTCATATGCACGTGTTGCAATTAGCCAAAACTCATGGGGGATTTTCATAATTATCGCTTTTAGGTAAATATGAACCTCTGAGGGTGTTTATAACAGTATTTGTAATCTGAAGAGTAAACTAGAATTATGCTAAATCACAAGGATAGTTTTTGTATTTTGTTTATAATATCGAAAGAGCCAACCGAGCCTTGTTACTCAATGCGTATTAATCCGATCGCTGATGGGGCAATTCTTGTTATGCAGTTGAAATTTGCACAAATGCAGCAACAACAACATAACAGTTATCAAACACAATAATATTCCCTCTCCAGTCAGCAGCCTCAGAGTTCGAGTCACAATATCATCTGTTTCTATTTCACTACCCTAGTAACCAAAAACAAATCTAACAATCTTTAAAAATTACAAAATACCCCCTTGGAATATGTTTCTTTTATACAACTTGCACCATATTGAGGGGATGATTCATTTATTTGTTAAAAAACAAAAAAAAATGATAAATAAGCTCGGAGTGGATTTTGTGCCAAAGATTAATTCATCGACACAGAAAAGAAAAACAACACAAAACAAAACACATAAACTGAAGCAACACATTAACAACATCAACTTCCTTGGAATACGTTCACAACATCCTCGAAATCAAATGCTAAGCATCTTGGAACACATTAATAAACTTTCCAATTTCCCACACAATTCTCTTGCAAGATATGTCCATGCATACTCTAAACCAAATAAGAAAGTTCAAGAGAAAAACAATGCCCACGAAAACGCAAACAATTCGCGAAAGTAAAGAATATCCTAGTTCGTTAAAACACGAAGCACGAGTTATTAGAAAACCAATATATCAGTCAGCCCAGGAGAGATTTTACTGCCTCTAGCGGTATGTTGAGCATCTGCAGTGTCTTGCCTTTGATCGCCTGCAGATAAGAAAAAACCAAAGTTAAGCCGATTTAGAATGAAAGCAGAGAGAGAGAGAGACCAAAACAGAAATACATATCTTTTTTATTTATGTTTTTCGAAATGAGTTAACCTTCAATAAAAATAAAAAATAAAAATAAAAAAAACTACAAGAAGGAATTCTAAACTGGTTCGGTTGGCTTTCAGGAAAAAAAGAAGCTAAGGCCAAAAACAATAACACACAGTTAAAAAATAAAATAAAATAAAACAATGCTACATTTTGATATAACCTCTTCCTCCAAGGCACTTTCTGAAAGAAGCTTTATGTCCCTGTATTCTTGACGTTTGGCCATGATATAGTTCACGATTTCATTATCCTCGAACACACATGGGCCATCGTAGATTGGCTCCAGTTTCTTGCAGCAATCCAAAAAACCATCCTGCTCAAAGTAATATGTGATTAAAATAAATTTGAACATCTCTTACACAAATTACAGTGCATTTTATGAAATACCTGAAGCTCTGCAGGAAGTACAATATCAAGCATTGCGAGGTGAAACTCCATCAGACGCTCAATGTGTACATATTTGCACACTACGAACATAGCCCCGGCCGCGAGTATTGAAGATCGAGTTCTATTGAATGCTATGTCTTTTTTTAGAAAGAACAAAACATGTACAGAGTAAACGAACCAATTAAATGAAACAAAAAAAAAAAAAAACCCAATTTAGTGGCGAATTGCAAGAAAACTCAAAGTTCAGGGAATTTCCTGTAATTTATTACATCACTTTATAAACAATCTTTTTTTTACTTGCACAATCAACTTTCTCTTCCCAAAATGATTTCAGAGGCAAAAATAAAAAACGTTATGGAACTTATTTTGCACATGGACGGAGTTTCAAAATCGTTCATCCCGTTCAACATAATTGGCAAATCATAAGAACTCAGAATTTCAAAAGAGTTAAAAGATTAGGCAGGCATGCATGATCTTCAAAAAATCACGAGAACTCAAAATTGATCGAATTCCAAAAGCGTCTGAAGAACTAATTCAGGGCATGATTAAATTCCAATTGTTGATATCAAGCACGCTTAATTATCTCTGAAAACCCATAAATAGCAATAAATTTAACGCTGAAATCGAAAAAAAAAATCCCAAGAAAAACAGGTAACCTTCTTTGGCTTTGCCAATTAGTTCTTTCACGATCTCAGATGTTGAAGCAGCCTCTTCAACGCCCAGAAATGGCATGTAGAAATCAACAAACATGTCGGTAGTGATTGTATTGCACTTCAACTCTGCTTCAAGTAGGAGCTCAAAGCACCTTCTTCCGGTTCCGGCCCAGTCAAGAACAATTTGGGGTCCCATTGGCTTTGAGTTTTAGAGAGAGAAAGAAAGCAGAAGAGAATGCAGCAGAGAATGTAGAGAACAGAGAGAGAAAGAGAGAGGGAGGGAGAGCGAGTTGAAATTGGCTCAGAAAAACGGTTATTCCGTTGCATGGAATGGAAGCTTTGAAATGTGGTGGGTTGAGCTTTGTTTTGGCAGGCCGGGTCTAAGTAATAGGCCCAATGGGCCAGTCGGGTTTTAGGTTGAAACCCTCTGGCCATTCTCCGCAGTATAAATTAAAAAAGTTAGTCTGCCTACTTCGTCCAACTTGCAAATCCCAAACCCAGCAAAGGTTTGAGTGTGACGAGAACGGGAGACGAGGGACACGATACGACGTCGCTTTTGAGGAGTTAAAGAAGTGGATGAGGTTAACTGATGATGGGCGGAAGTGATTTTTTTTTTTTTTTCTGAAGAAACTTTGGATTGGATTTGAGCAGTGGGTATTTCGATTTTCTCTTCTTTTTTCATTTCTAGGTTTTTGCCCTTTTTTTTGATAAGGATACGATATTTTATGATAAAATGTTTCCTGTTCAATTAGATTAAAAAATAATGGGGAAAAAGGAGAATGGTTGTGATTTCTAGCTGTAAAATAATGGGCGAATTTTCTTTCTTACTTACTCTGGTGTGGTTACTCAAATAACAATCTGCCCCCTTTTCTATTCTCTTGATAATCGTGGTTTGTGTTGGTAATACCTAAATTATTATGAAGTGTGTTTGCTGCACATACTCATCTTTTCTTAATGTTATATTTACTTGGTGTTAGTCTGGCAACGATTTCCCATTTTGGAGAATCTAAAAAATGTCTGGTAAATGATGAGCTAAACTCGTTGGCAGATCATTGACGTCGTCGGTAATTTATCTGCGGCTTCTTTCCTTTGGCTACCCATCAATAAACGATTGATGGATAATCAATCGGCCACCAAGAGTTATCTCAATAGGCATGACCTCGTCGGGCAAAATACTGATGAGTAGAAGTAGTTCGTTGGTGTCATGTTACCGACGATGAAAATGCCGACTGGCACAAACCGTCGATTAGGCTGTCGGTAACCTGTCTACCAATGGGTTTGCCACAGTTATGGCCGTCGCTATTTTGGGGTTTTTAGCGAACGCTAGAGTATTTTCATTAAAAGTATTTGACAACTATCCTATATAAATCAATATCAATGTAGAGTATCTTGCACTCTTGAATACATATACAATAACGTCTCATACAAGCTACCGGCAAATGATATAGATGATGGTTAAGATAATATTTAACATATACAATAAGGTCTCATACAATGGCTAAGATAATATTTAACATATATAATAAGGTCTCTTACAAGCTACTGGCAAATGATATATATGATGGCTAAGATAATATTTATGCGCAAGAGGGAGTATTAAAGGTAAAATACAATTACTCTGACTTTTTTCAATAAATAACTAATGAAAGACAATTTATGCATTTGTTATCTTTATTTATTATGCAAACATGTATTTGATACTATGTATAAATAGATGATAAGAGAACCCTAATTATGTCTGTATATTTGTATCTTCTTTTCTACTTTACCTTTTTCACACACACAAATACAAACACACACACCCATAGCATGTTTTCTATTTGAATATTACTAGTTTAAATTAAGAAATTGAGTTGAGAACCACTAAAATATGGGTGAATTATAGTAGTTTACTTTGTGTTGATAATCATTTGAAAATAATTTTGGCGCTTGCTGATGAGAATTACTAGATGTGATAATTTTATTAGTGGTTGTGGTAATCTTGTCACAACTGGTAATAATCACATTACTGTATTATTGATTGTGGTAGTGGTAAGTTTAAATTACTAGTTGTGGCAATATTATCGCAACTGGTAATAATATATTACTACATTATTGGTTGTGTTAGTTTTAGATTACTGGTATTGGTAATCTTATCACAACTGGTACTAATCTCATGATTATATGCGTTAATTTTAGTATTATTGGTATGCTAGTTTTTAGGTTACTGGTTGTGGTAATCTTATCATAGGGTATCGAACTTGTCGTGAATCTAAGGTTTCCGGTCACTCATAAGAAATGATTACTTTAGATTTCTGGTAATGATAATATGATTACTATCACCAGTGATAAGATTACTGGTACTAATAATAAATTTACTAATGCCGATAATAATCCCATTATTGTATGCGGTAATTTTAGTATTATTATTACGATAATGTGATTACTATTTATGGTAATCTTAAACTTTTGGATGTGATAAATTTATTACCAGGATAATGTAATTACTACTTGATTTGTACTTTTTTGTTACCTTTTTGTGTCGCATTCGCGTGTGTTTTGCTTGCATTTACGGGTTTTAGGAGTCGTTTTGGCCTATTTTGTTAGTTTTAGGTTTTTATAGCTTTTGTGCGATTTTTAGTAGTTTTTTTGTATATTTTTACTCTTTTTCGTACTTTTGGCCGTAGGATGACCAAGCGAAGCCCGTGTACGTTTGGAAGCATTCCACTCGACTCGGACTTTGACGGAAAAGCAAAGGAACACAATGCGAACGAGGAGCGACAACCGGCGGACGACTATAGCAGAAACGAGAAAATCGAGTCGGAGCAGTCGAACCAGTCGATCGACTGATTGACCGGTCGATCGACTATATCTCTCTGAATCGACTGGAGTACAGAAGGTTTGGTAATTTTGGGCGAAGCAGTCGATCGACTGAGTCACAGTCCAACTCGTGAATTGTATCCCTTTTTGACAATTTTACTCATGCGATTTTGTATTTATAGGCCCAGCTTTCTCCAACCTTATCCAACTTTCCTTGGTGGAATTTGGACTTGTTCCATTTCCTCCAAGCCTTTACCATTCCTTGCAATAATAAATCATAATTGATAATCCTTAGTTTAGTTTAGTTTAGCTTAGATTAGTTTAGGTTAGCAAGTGCTGGAGAAGGTGACAATCTCCTTCACTTGTTGCTCTTTGTTGTATTGAAGATTTGATTGCTTTTGAAGGGTGTAATTTGGATTTGAAGTTTTTGGTGTTCAATGAAATTTCTTTCCCTTACTTTTATGCTTAGTTATTGATTTATTATTTTGTTAGTTGAGTTTGCTTAAGGTATGTTGTTAGATTTAGTTTGTCTTGTTGTTCTTGCAATTTTATTCCTCTTGCCTTTGTTTTCTTTCAACACTCCATGGATGTTGGTTTGAAACTTTTTACCTCTTTAGTCGAAACAAACTCTTGGGTGCTTAAAAGATGTATGAAGCTTTCCTCTTTGGTGATTTGACTTTCTTTCCATTTAATGCTTTTGACTTGTATTAAATTTCAAGCTTTTAATTTTCCTCCCTTTTTCCTCTTTCAATTTGCAAGCCTTCTTAGTTTAGTAAATTTTAATTTATGCAATGTTGTTAATTAGGTTTAGTTAATGTCATCAATTAATTACTTTCAAACAAGTTTTAATTCGTATTTGATGCAACTAGTTTAGTAATTACGGGTTTAGGGTCTAAGTTCATTTAGAACCATTAATCGGAGTTTGTCAAAAATTGGGATTGACGACCCCAACACTTAGTCGACAATTTGGGATTGACAACCCCGAATTGTGGATTAAGTGCTCGGCAAAAGCTGATTGATCGTGGAGACGAACCGAACGCCCTAAACCCTCATTTTCATTATTTTCATTTAAATCACTTTTAATTAAATTCTCCTTTTAAATTCAAGTTTTAGCATGAAACTCAAAACCCTCTCAATGACTTAATGCTTTCTTAGTCTAGATTTAGTTTAATTACGATTAACAAGAGAGTAACTAAAAACACCGACCACCGATAACATCTATCCTCGAGAGACACGACTCGAGAAAAGCTTCCAGGTCTACCATCGACTCCGTACTATTGAGGAGATGATTTCTTAGAGTGCTAAGAAATTTTCGATCACTACTTATGGTAATCTTAAATTACTGGATGTGATAATTTTATTACCAGGATAATGTGATTACTACTTGTAGTAATATAATATTGTAATAAGTATGTTTTTCTATTTTAGGTTACTATTTGTGGTAGTTTTATTACAACTAGTGATAATCTCATTATTGTATGCAATAGTATTATTGGTTGCGGAGTTTAATTACTTGTGGTAACTTATTACTGGCTTTGTTAAGTTTTACATTACTGATTGATTGTGGTAATCTTATTGCAACCAGTAATAATCTCATCACTATATGCGCTAAACTTAGTTTTGTTGGTTGTGGTAATCTTTGGACATTTGATCCCAGGGATAAATTTAGACCAGATTTACACCCGAAGGGTCGAAGCACACTCCTCTCCACCAATTGTGCGAGTTCAAATTGAAGGATTACTTCCCACCGCAGTAGCTTTCAGAGGCATGTGCATCGGCACTCTAACTGTTTTATGGGCGCAATAGGTTTCGGAACAGAAATTTCCTTGGACGTTACTTTAAGAAGTAAAGGGCAAATGTTGGAACTTGATCCGTGCTGAAGAGCATCGGCGGTGGCATGCCAATGTTTCGTCGCCCATTTTTCGGGCAATATGTTTACTGTTTGGTGTTGAGTTTCTGTTAACTCATGTTTGTAAGAAATACATAGAATCAAAATGTTATGTATGTTCTTTTAAGTTACATTCTCATTGTTTGGTGATATAAATAAAACTTTATATTTATTCTCATAATTTGATCTAAAGATAAGACATGTCTGCAATAGACTATTGTGAGTTATGATCTATGAGATCCCTTAATTTATCTTAATTACAATATATTTAATATTAATTAAATTTCTTAGAGTGAGACTCATACACATATTGCAAGTTTGTACTGGTGATAAGATCATTAATACTTATAATATGATTACTGCCACTAGTAATAAAATTAATGTCACTTTTATAATATTACTAGTACTGATAATATAATTACTACAACTGGTAATATGATTATTGGTATTGGTAATATTATTATCAGTAGTACTTTCTTACCGATTATGATAATTTTATTATTTGTTGTGGTAATAAGATTATTAGTTGTGGTAATCTTATTACTATGCAGTAATCTCAATATTATCAGTTGTGGTGATCTTTGTTTGTCTCTATTTTCGCAAGAAACGCGATCCTTGAGTTTTATTTTTCAAATCTACGTACATATGTAAAATTAGATTTTGCGGTACGATAATTAATAAAATTATTATTGCACAAAAGACAAAAAAAAAGAGAGAGAACAAAATTCTTGAGTCATGAATATATTTGGCTTACGGTGGATAATGTGATTATTGCTTGTGGTAATCTAATTACTAGTTTTATTAATTTTATATTACTGGGATAATGTGATTACTATTTGTAGTAACCATAGATTAGTGGTTGTAAAATTTTTATTAATGATATAATGTGATCTAGTTATTAATTGTGATAATTTTATTAATAATCATATTCTTTGAGATTAAGAGTAACTAAATAAAATCTAAGAACAATTTGTTGCCGATTTTCGTGAACATATATCTATTATATAGAAAAGTCTTTCCAGGTATGATGAGCATGATGTACATTATTGTGCACTGCAATGATTGAACTTTTTTGATTTTCTGTTTAATTTTTTTTAATTTCACTTTTCATTATTAGTACAAACATAAAAATGATTTATACAAAACTTGGACCACCATTTGTTCTACACATACAATTATCAAAACTACTTAAAAAAGCTCATAATATAAAACAAGCCAACCGAAAAACAAGATCTACAAAAATAAAACATCAAGATTATAAGTAAATAATCATGAAAATAAAATTAAAATAAAAATAGCACAGCCTCATTTGACATTTGTTTGATCATCTCAATATTTATTTACTAGCGTAGTGATCGAAGAATTTTTCGCACTCTAATAGTACGGAATCGATTGTAGAGCGGTAAGTTTTCTCGAGTCGTGTCTCTCGAGAATAGATATAATCGGCGGTCGGTGTTTTAGTTAATCTCTTGTTAATCTAAATTACACTAATCTACTCCTAAAAAAGCATTTAGTCGTTGGTTTGATTTGAGATTTGAATTTAAAATAAGACTTTAATGAAAATAAAGAGAATGAGGGTTTAGGGTGTTCGGTTCGTCTCCACGATTAATCGGTTTTCGCCGAGCACTTAATCCACAATTCGGGGTCGTCAATCCCAATTCTCRACAAGCACCGATTAATGGTTCTAAACGAACCTAAACCCTAAACCCCTAATTTCTAAACAAGTTGCATCAAATACAAATTAAAGCTTGATTGAAAGTAATTAGTTGAAGTCTCATTAGTCAAACATAATTAACAACCTTAAATAACTTAACAACTACTAAACTAAATGAACTTGTAAAATTAAAAGAGAAAGACATGGAGGGAAATTCAAAAGCATTTGAAATTGAAGAGAAGTCACAGAGCATTAAATGAAAAAGACAAGTACCAAAGAGGAAAAGTTCATACAACTTTTAAGAACTAAAAGCATGTCTAACTAAAAGGAGTAAAAAGCTTGAAAAGAGAAGAATCAATGGAGTTTGCAAGAACTACAAAAACTACAAGCTAAAACCAAACCACCAACATAACAATCTTAACCTAACAAGAACAACATTCAACAATAATTAAGGGAAAGAAATTACCAATTGCATTAAACTAAAGATTCACAAATGAGAAAGCTTCAACAACACAAATGAAGGAGGTGTCACTCACTCCAACATTTGCTTAAGACCATCTAACTAGCTACTAATAGCTACTAACTAACAACTAACTAACTAGCTAAACTAGATTAACCACTAAGTTAACTAAAACTACACTAAGTTAGGGTTTATCATTGCAAGGAAATGTAAAGGCTTGAAGGAAATGGAGCAAGTCCCAAGTTCAACCAAGGAAGGGTTCTTGGATAAGGTTGAGAGCTGGTCCTATATATACAAAAATGCAGGGGCAAAAATCGTCAAAATGGACTAAAATCTCGAGCTGGACTGCGTCTCAGTCGATCGACTAGGGTCAGTCGATCGACTGCTTTCCAAAAATTCTCCGAACTACTGGACTCCAGTCGATTTCACCCTTCCAGTCGACCGACCTGTCGATCGACTGCCACAGTCGATCGACTGGCTCGGCTGCTCCGGCTCGGTTTTCTCGTTTCGCTCTAAACGTCCGCCGGTTGTCGCTCCTCGTTCACGCTGTATTTTCTTGCTTTGCCCGTTCCAATCCGAGTCGAGTGAGATGCTCCGAGCGTGCGCGGGACCGCTTGGTCATCCTACGGCCAAAAATACGAAAAAGAGTAAAAATATACGAAAAACTACTAAAAACCGCAAAAAAGTTATAAAACCCTAGAAATAACAAAATAGGCCAAAACGACTCCTAAAACCCGTCAATGCAAGCAAAACACACGCGAATGCGACACAAAAAAGTAACAAAAAAGTGTACAAAAAAGTACAAATCAACCACCCCACACTTAGAATGATTGCTTGTCCTCAAGCAATACTAATCTTAGAATTACAAAACTACCCCCGGGTGATTCTAAACTAGTGCACAAAACCCAATTCGAGACGTCGTGTGTTACAATGCTCGTTAGCTCGGCTAAAAGGACGACAAAGATGTTTTGGCAAAGAAAGTTTAGATCGACTCCCGAAACCTAAAAGTACTAGGTGACCCTCCAAGTCAGTCCCCTCGTCCTTGCCCCGGCTAAGGTCTATTCATGGTCGAACCGTTAATCGGCTCCCTACTAGCCCCGATCGTCTACAACTCTCTTTAACAAACAAAATCTAAAAACAAGGAGAAAGTGGAAACGTGCAAGAGTTGCACGTTTTATTACTTAATAACTACAAGGATTTATAACTTATCCTTGTTTTATTCATCATCATTTTATTTTTCTTCTTTTTTTTATTTTTCTTCGGAGATTTTTTTTTTCTTTTTTTTGGTACCCAAGGAAATAAGGTACTTAAATACAAGATATATATACAAAGAGAAATCAACGGCTCCGATCACTCGTTGATACTAGCAACTAACAATGTTTTCGATCGAGCACATGGAGCAATTGATGATTCCAAAATACAAAACAAAATCCTATAGAGAGTGTTTGACGACAAGGCTAGTTGAGGCACTAGTTCTATATGAGCTCAAGGATAGCACGAATCTAAAGCCGAACAAAGTTCCCAACGAGTCAAACTACCTAAGTACACTAAATCCGATCGAAAATCTAAACTCCCTAACCAAATCATCAAACCCGCGTCACTTCGCCAAGGATCCAAGCAAAAATAACACACACGTTACTCAAATTAGCACAAGCAAGCATGCAAACAATCTTAAAAGCCTAAGGCGAACTCTAACCACCACCCCACACTTAAAACCTAGCAATGTCCTCATTACAAATTAAACTAAATAAAGCGGTAAAAAGTGTAGGGAAAAGAGAACGCCCCTATTTCCGAGCTTGTATTGACGCGATTGTGCATAAGTCCTTTCCGGGAGTCAACACAAGAAACCTACAAGAAATGAACAAACGGGGGGTTGCAAAAACAAAATACGATTTTTTTTTTAATTTATTTTTTTTTATTTTTGAATTTTCTATTTTTTTGAATTCTCTCTCTCTCTCTCTCTCTCTCTCTCTCTCTTTAAAAATTGGGTTGCCTCCCAATAAGCGCTACTTTAACGTCTATAGCTCGACGGTTTATACAATTGACGCTATCCAGGATCCAAGAAGAGGTGGCGATTGTGCCACGCCTTGGTGTTCTCGAGTAGACACATCGGGTGACAATGATCACCAAGGCGGGCAAGTCGAGCAAGCCGGTAGGTCAAGGCAACAAAAGAGTGGGCTTGCTTCGGGGGTCGGAAGAGGGAGTAGTCGACCACCCAAACGTGATCATCCCAAAATGGGTCGACGTACTCCTTCATCTCCCCGACCGTAATCTCCTCTCTCTCGACTTTAAATGTAGTCGTAGTCGGGCACGAGAGAGTAGGATCCAACACATCCCCCACTACCTCTTCCACCTCCACTTGGTCAAGTAGCAACAAAGTATCGGGTGGTGAAAAAAGAGGCTCGATTAACTCCACATCCTCCAAAACCGGCACAATTTCATCATCCTCGCCAAAAGCAAGTAAGCTCAATAATCCAAGTGCTGCTGGAGACCCCAAAAATAACCCCTCCTCACGTTCCTCTGCAACTTCTTCACAAAATACGAGAGGGGTAACGCCGATCTCCGAACCTTTCTCCTCACCCTCTATCTCCACCCCCGTGCACACCTCTTTTAAAAGGATTACGGCATCGAAAGTAAAACAACAATTTAAACTAACTAACTAACTAAGATAACAAGAGAAATAATTAAAAACACCTTTTGCCTTAATCTATCCCTGGCAACGGCGCCAAAACTTGATCGAAGAATTCTTAGCACTCTAAGAAATCTTCTCCGCAATAGTACGGAGTCGATTGTAGAGCGGTAAGCTTTCCCGAGTCGTGTCTCTCGAGGATAGATATAATCGGCGGTCGGTGTTTTAGTTAATCTCTTGTTAATCTAAATTACACTAATCTACTCCTAAGAAAGCATTTAGTCGTTGGTTTGATTTGAGATTTGAATTTAAAATAAGACTTTAATGAAAATAAAGAGAATGAGGGTTTAGGGTGTTCGGTTCGTCACAACATTCAACAATAACAACACAAGAAAATTAAGAGAAAGAAATTACCAATTGCATTAAACTAAAGATCCACAAAATGAGAAAGCTTCAACAACACAAATGAAGGAGGTGTCACTCACTCCAACATTTGCTTAAGAGCAACTAAATAGCTACTAACTAATAACTAACTAACTAGCTAAACTAGATTAACCACTAAGCTAACTAAAACTACACTAAGCTAGGGTTTATCATTGCAAGGAAATGTAAAGGCTTGAAGGAAATTGAGCAAGCCCCAAATTCCACCAAGGAAGGGGATCATGGATAAGGTTGAGAGCTGGTCCTATTTATACAAAAATGCAGGGGCAAAAATTGTCAAAACTGGATAAAATCTCGAGGTAGACTGCATCTCAGTCGATCGACTGCTTTCAAAAATTCTCCGAACCTAAACCCTAAACCCCTAATTTCTAAACAAGTTGCATCAAATACAAATTAGGCTGCTCCGGCTCGGTTTTCTCATTTCGCTCTAAACGTCCGTCGGTTGTTGCTCCTCGTTCACGCTGTGTTTTCTTGCTTTGCCCGTTCCAATCCGAGTCGAGTGAGATGCTCCGAGCGTGCGCGGGACCGCTTGGTCATCCTACGGCCAAAAAAACGAAAAAGAGTAAAAATATACGAAAAACTACTAAAAACCGCATAAGGGTTATAAAACCCTAAAAATAACAAAATAGGCCAAAACGACTCCTAAAACCCGTAAATGCAAGCAAAACACACGTGAATGCGACACAAAAAAGTAACAAAAAAGTACAAATCACGTAGTACCCGTGTGAACACACGGGTATAGAATATGTATATATATAAATACACATTTAATATTAAGTATGTTAAAAATACATAAGTTTTAAGATTAAATAAATAATAATAATTAAAAATATATTATTTAATTTACACATAGCAAAAGTTACATTATTAACTCTATTTATATATCTATCGGCTTTGTCACAATAGAGTGTTTCAATTCATTTTCTACTTTTAGTTTTGATATTGAAACAAAAAGCCGACCATTTCTAAAAATTATCGGCACAAACGAAATGAGAATTTATTTATTGTGTAATGTTAATATAATAAAATATCTTTTGAATACTACACCAAATAATGTTGCAAAAAGATAAATAGTTTATTGTGAAAAATAAAAACTAAAAAAAATAAAAAATAGAGGAGAGTATAGACTTTTTTCTAAACTTATATTATTTGAAAGATTTTAATAAAAAATAATGGTGAAGCTATGTAAGATTTTATAAATTATACAATAAGATTTATTCAAAATAAAATTATATTTTGTAAATAATAAAGAAAATTGCACATATTCAAATAAGTTGGAAAATAACAAAATTGAAAATATAGAGCATCTCCAAATGTGTAATATCATATGAGAATATAATTGAGACTCATTGAAAGAATCCCAAAAATCTCAAATGTATCATGCATTTTTATCTTGTAAATAATATCAACAAATCAAATAAATATATGCTCCACCTTCAAAATTATGTAGCTAACCTGTGAAACAAGAAATCAGTATACGATAAGAATATAAATAAGCATAATAAAATGGGGACAAATGCGTAATGAGAAAGAATTATAAAAACTGAATTATGAACCATTATGAATTCTAATAAAGGTCAATTTCATCTGAACAATTATTTGAGGTTTATGGAATAGACACTAAATCACACAAAACAAGCGTGCATTTTCAAAATTTTAGAAAATCTCGTCAAAATAGAAAGCCACATACACGGAGCAAGGCTGGAAAAATAATAATTTCAACAAAAAAAATTAGAAGTTTATTTTATTTGTAATTCATGGAATAAAAATAAACTACACATAATGAGGAAGAGTATACTCATTTGTGATATGTTCAACAATCACCTCGACTAATTTTCGATAGTTTATAAAACTACATTTGATATCTCAACATGAATCGTTTATGAATTAAGAATTATAATCATAAATCAAAACCAAAGTTCATATGTCAATTTTTTTTATTTAGACATTTATGAATGAAGAGAAGAATGATAATGATAAACTGGAAGTATTTTTGAAAAAAATCTAAGAAGGATAAAGATATAAGGCAAAAAGAAAGATATTAACATAGATAAACCAATGTTTTTAAAACGCATATCACGCAACGCGTTCCGTTTTGATCTTAGCGTAAATAGCATTGTGTATTGCGTGAGCCATTTAAACACATTATTTGAACATTAAAAAATACATATATATTTCTTGTGAGTTATTTTTAATATAAAAATAATTATTATTTTTCTCGAATATATAATTTAATATATAATCTCAACAAATAAAGTATTAGGCAAGTATCAAACAAAAATTACAATAATAAAGCACGATATAAAACAACAAATAATATAGAACTATATAGTAGTATACAATAAAATATTAGAATTTTGTAAGAATATTTAAAAACAAATAGTCAAATTAATGTAAACACAAATTATAATTCATAAAGCAAAATAGAAAATAACAAATAATATAGAACACTTTAAACCAAATATTTTCTATTTATATTGAAACATGCAAACACGTCAATTACATGATATAAAAAATTACTCAAATCATCTATATGTAGATCAAATCATATAAAAAAAACCTTATCAAGGAAATTAGTAAAAAAATTCGTTTGATCGAATGTTTTTCTGCCTCCTCCACATTATTGAGAAATAGTGTTATTAGTAAAAATAAATAAAGAAAGAGTTGTATTAAAAAAACAAAAATGTAAAATTGAAGGGCGGAAGGCATACAAAATTAATGAGATCGTATGAATAATATTATCAAATTTATATATTATTATCGACTGTATGCAATTTCATACTTTGCGAAGTATTTGACGAGTTGAAAAAAAAAAACGAGTTAAAAAAATAAACATCAGTAATGAAATAGCAGATGAGAGAGATGAAATGGAATAAATGAGAAAGAAATAAAAATCAACCCTATATGTTAAATCTGTTGACACCTTGTTTAGGTGTCAACCCCTTATGCCCCTATTTTCCATGTGTCATTTTTTAAATAATCGAAAAGCTGATGTGTCAATTTGTTAAAAAATACTATTATTTGCTTCTTTTTATAGTTTTTTGAGCGGGGTATACAATAGAACTTTTTCCTTATTCTTTTCAATTCTCCTTACCTAATAATAATAATAATAATACCGTCTCTGAACCTATTCTTTCTGTTCTAAACTTTATCTAAGCAAAGGTAAGCAAAAATTCCGTCTCTCAATCCTAATCTATCTCCATTCTTGCTGTTCTACGAAATTGGGTAGCAACCCAAGTCTATCGCCATCCTTACATTTATTCCACGAAGTTGGGTAGTCAACGCCTAGCAATCCAGAAAAAGAAAATCTGGAACGATGATTTTGTTGCCGAGTTTTTTTTAAGTTGTGATTTTTCCAATTAATCACTCCATGGTTAGTTTCCCGATTCATGATCTCACAATTTTCTTTATTATTTTTCGAAATAATACTATTTTCTTAATATAAACTCGGATGAATTGTGGCCCGGTTTTGGTTGATTTCGAGTGGCCCGTATTTCTAAGATTTAGATATGTTGAAGCATCGTTTTGGAATCTCTGAAGAATACTTACTGATTAATATTCGCAGCAAAACCGCGAATATATTTTGGTATATTCGTTTTGGTATAATACTTACTGATTAATCTCTTAATGTATATTTTTTTAATTTAACAAATCCATTAGGTTATGAAATTATTGTTTATCGTTGTTTCTGTGTGTATAGATGGAGTGGTGAATTTTATTTGCGTGTTTATGTTTGAATATGATCAACCGGGACTTTTTAATAGTTGGGATCGCTGGTGATTTTTTTTAGTTGTGACTTCTGTTTTGTATATGCCAAGAAGAATTGCTTGTGTTATCCCCTTTAGGCTTTTGGTGAGTGTTTGCACACACATACACCAAGGAAAGATAAAATTACTTGATATTTTGTTGTGCCTTATAGATTTCTTGTTGAAGGACCCATGGAATTCAATTTTTTGAAATTCTTTCTTTTTTAATTAATAGAAGAAAAGTTGAAGACTTGAAAGTTTAAGTAGATTTCATTGCTATGGCTGCCGTCTTTAAGACCAGGATGGCAAATCAGCCTTCATCGAGCAACATAAGACCGCCTACAGTGCAGATCCGCGGACATCATGTTGCCCAGAAGAGTGGCTGCTGCTCTTCTTAAGAGATTGTATTCTCATTCTCACTTTCTGTTACCCGAATCTCCACCATCGTGTGATGATGGATTTTATGCTTTTTGCTCTTTTATATTAGTTCAATTCTTAAAGGTATATGTTATTCCTAAATGTCCTGTACAAATTACAGAGGGCTGCTTTTACTCTTTATAGTATTTGTTTGTTATTTTGCATTTTATTTCCTTAGTTGTTGTCCACAGGTAGCAATGCCATGTTGCTAAACAGCTTTTTAAGAATGGTGTGGTGAGGTGGCTGTCTTTAAATGCTTTACAGAAATATATATATATATATATATATATATATATATATATATATATATATATATATATATTGCCCTGTGAATTTGTGAAGAAATAGCAAAGCTAGTTTAGTTGCTAGATTTTGTTTCTAATTTCACTGGGTGTTTTATTTATTTTTGTTTTAAAAATAGGGACTATGGATTTTTACCCATGATTGAGAACTCGGGTCAGAATTCGGGCCCCGGAAATATGAACATGGATATGAATATGCTTCCCCAGCTTATCGGAGAAGAAACGCTGTATAAATCCGACAGGTAATCATTGTGTGTGTTTTTAAATAATAATATTAATTATTATTATTATTTTGTGTAATTTCCTGAGGAATATTTGTGTGCGTTGCAGTCATACGAGATCCGAGAAGGAAACCGGGCAGATGACGCACATGCTCTGAGATTGTGTGAATTATTTACAGATATTCATTTTTTTTTGTAGATCTGTTATTCTTGGATGCTTTTTTAATTTTTTTTTGTGATAATTAAATTTTTTTTGTTCGTTTTTTATCAATAGACTAAATTAAAAAACTGAATATACGCTACAAAATTTAATCTTTCTATTTCCGGGAACTCAGATCTGAGATATGGTTTCCAGCACAAATTATTTCCGGGAACTCAAACTGAATATTTTTTATCCAGTGGTTCATGTTTCGCCTTTATAATTCTATTTTTTTTGATTCGTTTTTTAATCAAATTAAAAATTCATTTTATCTTATATTATGCGAGAGCTTTTAAGTATTGAACACTCTCACAGGAAAGATCAGTTGGCTCAGTGTTTCCTAAATGCCGATCTACATGGTGCAATCATTCTAGGTTCGAAACTTTACTCTTTCATTAAGTGCAAGTAATACATGTATTTACCATGATTTCATGAATTTTTGCAACAGCTTAATATGAACAAAGGACTTCATGAATTTTTGTACTTCACTTTTTTTTTGTCAATTTTAAATTAATGAAAGAAATTATAGAACAATTACAGCTCGAGCATACTCTGTAATTTATTGCTCTATTTCCTTCCTATTATATGGTTCATTGATACTTCTTTTAAATGTTGTAGTTGTTCAGTGTAAAATAGTTTCCTACGTTGGAACACATGGCATCATGTACGAGAAACCAAAGAGACATTTGGGATCATTACTCAAGATAGCAAATTCCGAGGTGATGCTTATATCTATCTTAACCTTTGGTGTTGTCTGTTTGTAATTGATCAATATGCGCTTTTTGGCAGTTGTAGAAATTTTATCACGCTTTAGGCATCCTGCAGTTTGATGCTTGAAAAATAGTAAACATTACATGTTTATTTATAACATTCTGTTGTGTTTCTCTCTCGCGAGCATTTCGTGTTCAAGATATTTTCATTAGCAACATTTGTTTTGACAAGCTCTATGTTCGTTATTGTCAGAATAACTAACTTTACTTCAAAAAGGAATCGTTGTGTGACATCTGTGCTCTTTATACGCAGTTGTGCCGAAAAATGGTTCTGTATTTGTGCTACAAGCAGATTGCTGGAAGATAACACTGCATGGAGATAGACTTGCATCTAGAAACTTAATTCCATGATTGTAATTTAGGTTTGCCCATCTTTCACAGTACAATTACTTGGTATTCAAGTTTAGTGATCAGGACCAATGTCTAACGTTTCTTTTAATTTTAAGCAAAGGAAAGGAAGTTTGTTTCCTTTTTTGTTTGTGGTATTATTTCAGTGGTGTAGTTCTTTAAAGCCCACCCTCATACTTGTGTTCCCGGATTTTAATTTCTAAATAGAGGTGTAAGATAGAACCAAAAAGATTTAGCATTTGATTATTTTTAGGATTTAAATTTGAGCTTCCTGTTGTTTCTTTTGATTTTAATGTAGCTTTCTTCTGCTTAATTTTGTATTCATCTAATTATCTGTTTATGCTCTAGGTAACCATTGGAGTGTAATTCAAGTTGTAAAAGGCGTGCTGGTAACTGGAAGCTGTTTTACGTTCAAGATATTTTTGTAATTTTTTGAAGGCTCCACATTTTTTCTCAATTGGACGAGGTAAAGATAAATCGTTGTTCAAGTTAAAATTTAGCTCTTGTGGACTGTTACAAAAATGTACCTTTGCATTTGTCGATCGTATTGCTTATGAATTTTTTCCCTGTAATAAACACCCACTATTTTTTCATATACTTTTAAGGCATTGAAATGTCCGTAGGAGTTTGCAGTGGTTGTCATGTTTCCTGTTATGAAACGTGACATTTATGGTTTATAGTTTTAGTTTCAACTTCATGATATGAAGTGTCACTTTCTTTATTTGATAATACAGGAGGAAGAAGTGGAGGAGCATGTTGATGATAGGAAATGTGTAGGTTCAAACTCAAATCACTCTATAATAATAATAATAATAATAATAATAATAATAATAATATTATTATTATTATTATTATTATTATTTATTTTTAAACAATCTTATTATCATTTTTAGATAGTAAAATAAATAATATGGGTTTTTTTTTAAAAAAGAATTACATTTAAATTATATTTAAAAAAATATTTCTAAAAAATATTTGTAACACACGGGGGCACTATAGTAGATGCGAAAATTGAATTCGTCACAATGGAAATCAAATGATACTGGAAGAAAATGAGAACGGTAATAAAGTTGTCATAAGATGACCAATTCGTAATTGCGATCGACCCAAGCAATAAAGCTTGATTTAAATTTTCGTTCAGTAAATACATATAAGTTGTTTATTATGAATGTGTGTTTTTTTTTTTTTGTTTGTTTTTAGGATAAGTAAGCATTTGAGATTGGTAACAGAAGAGACGCTGATTATGAGTACAAGAAATGACGCAGCAAATATAATTTTAATCTTTTACACCTTATATTAACATTAAATATTTTTTGTTGTTGTATTAATAATTTACTTTTTGAAATTAATAATTTTTTTTGCCAATTTTATATTTTTATGCCTTCTTTTGAGGGTTTATTAAATAAATAATACATTTTTTATTCAAAATTGCTAAAATAATACACTTTCAAATTTGTTTACGTTTTTGGACCGGGATGCCTTTCCCAAGGGCGTCCCGGGTATTTTTGTTTGCTCAAAGAAACAATTTTTGGGCTCAAACGAAAAAAAAAAAATTCTGGGGGGGCGGGACGCCTTTGGGAGTGGCGTCCCGGGTTAGTTTGTAAATAAAAAAAACGAGGGGGGGCGGGACGCCTTTGGGAGTGGCGTCCCGGGCTAAATTGCAAAAAAAAAAAAAATATTGTAACCCTAACCCTAAAAAATACTATTTATTTATATTAAGTTATTTTTGATTATTTAATTATTTATATTAATTTGTAATTTATTTATAATATTTTAGGTAAAATAAATAAACATATCATAATTATATCTAAAAATTACAAGAAATTTTATATCAAAATAAAAAAATACGACAAGATCAAAATAAAATAAGAAATTTCACATCGAAAATAAAAAAAAATACAATAAAATTAAGATACAACAACAATGAAGATTAAATTAAAAATTATATTAAGTTATTTTTGATCATTTAATTATTTATATTAATTTGTAATTTATTTATAATATTTTAGGTAAAATAAATAAACATATCATAATTATATCTAAAAATTAAAAGAAATTTTATATCAAAATTAAAAATACGACAAGATAAAAATAAAACAAAGAATTTCACATCGAAAAAAAAAAAAAATACAATAAAATTAAGATACAACAACAATGAAGATTGAATAAGAAGAAACAAAAGATTACACAATTGATTAAATAAGAAAATAGATTACGTGACGAACATTACAAATTAAACACAGTGCATAGTTGCACACTCGAACTAAGATCATTTCTGATCCCATTTTATTACACATTTGAGTCCTAATAAATTGATACTACGCATCATTCGAAAGCTGCTTCCATGGTCTTTCATTAATGGTGGGAAGTCATACAAATAATACCTCCGTGATGCATTCTCACCGTATTCCTTTATGAAAAAATAAAAAAAAAAAGGTTAGTAATTGAAATGAAACCAACACAAACCAAATAATTAGATGTAGCTGACTTTACATAGGCTGGGGATACATTGTTATTGATAGTGGTATCAATGCATATCAATCGACGTTCTTCATTTAGGAAAACACCATCCTCAGAAAGTCTTGCCTTCCACCAACCGTACCTTATCTCCATTTCCTCAATCCGGTCGTAAATTTCTGCAATAGTGGGTGAAAACATGAACTGACGCTCGAGGATAGATTTTACCATCAGGACGCTCATGATAACGTGTGCTCTTTTTGCACCTCTTCGATACCCTTCATTCTGAGAGCCCAGAAATACCAAAATGGCTCGTTCCATCTCCATGGTCCATTTTCCATTGTAGTAATCATTGTCTATTCTTAGAACATCTGGATGGTTTTCGTCAAAATTGGCCATTATTAGCTTGTATTGTTTATGTTTCTCGATAAGTTTATTTGTGTGTACATATATATAGAGGAGTGATATATGTGTAAAGTGTGTTATTATTATTCATTTGATTGCATTGCATTATTGTACCATTGTCAGCTATAATTGTTGTGACCTTGCAGTCACATTTCCCAATTCAAAAACAGTGACAATGCAAAAACACATACAAAGAAAAGAGAAATTAAATGAAAAAGGAATACGAAAATGTACATTTGCCAGCTACAATTGATGTGACCTTACAGTCACACTTCCCCATTAAAAAAAAAAAACAGTGATAGTGGGAATCACACCTTTTGACTTGTCTTGTCATCTGGAGGTTCAGGACACAAGGAAGCTCTCTTGTTTTCAAAACAGTGTACGACCAAAAGTTCTTGACCTTGCAGTCACATTTCCCAATTCAAAAACAGTGACAATGCAACACACACACAAAGAAAAGAGAAATTAAATGAAAAAAGAATACGAAAATTACATTTGCCAACTACAATTGATGTGACCTTACAGTCACACTTCCCCATTCAATTGGGAATCACACCTTTGACTTGTCTTGTCATCTGGATGCTTTATGACACACATTACTCTAAAATTTAATTGGAAAATCACTCTCCTTGCTATAAGTACGTTGGGGAACAAGTAATAGATAGTTCATTAGCGAACACATTTTCCTATCTCGTTTGAAATTAAGCCAATGGCAAATGAATTCAACGACACGGATGGTCCCCTCTCACTTCGGGTGAAAACACTCGATTATGGATGTGAATTCAACCCCAAGTGGACACTTACAAGAGACGAACGTCTACTGGAATTCCTAATTCTTGAAAATGATACTCGGGGATGGAATCCAAACAACGAACCGTTACCAGGGCAACGTGTGAAGGAAGCAAAGTGTTTGCTGAACTGCTGCTTCAAAAATGAACATGCTGTTTCCGAATATGACGTCACAGCCAGGATTCTCCAGCTTCAGAACCGATTCAAGTTCTTCAATGAACTCATACGGGACTCCTGGCACTGTTTGGAACGGGAATGTGAAAATGGTGTTTGGCGATCATAACGTACGAAAGAAGTTTATGCCTGTAAGTTGTACGCTGCCTTTTAAATTATTACAAGTAA